>WEZZ01003989.1:138727-208516 GCA_013400585.1 Chloropsis cyanopogon
GGAAGGGAAGGGAAGGGAAGGGAAGGGAAGGGAAGGGAAGGGAAGGGAAGGGAAGGGCTGGCTCGGTACCTGGCCGCTGGCAGCGTGGTCTGTCACGGGGGTCAGCTGCACGTACTGCACCTGGATGTCGCTGCCCTGCAGCGGGGAGCCGTCCACGCCGCCGGCCGCGGGCTCGGCCGAGGCCACGGCGATCAGCTGGGCCCCCTGCAGCACCTGTGGGAGGGCAGGGACAGGTGAGAGCGGGGAGTGCCCCACGGGCCGGCTGCGAGCGATGCCTTCAGGTTTAGCTTTGGTATTTTCACATTCTGCACTGCATTAGTAACTCTGGATTTCATACAGAGTGTTCCAGCTCCCCTCACAGCTCAGTCAGACACAACAATCCTTTCCCAGCCCCAGAACCAAGGACACCATTGCAGCTCAAAGTGCAAACAGCAGAGAATTGAGGGGAGAATCTGGGAGGATGGGACTGCATCACCTGGAGCTGGAATTGAAGGATTAAGCCCTGATATGTTAATAGACCAAACTTAATAATATCTGTCTGAAAGACTCGTGACTGTTGTCCATTTTGGGTGTAGCCCCTTGAGAAGGCTTCATCTGCCCTTATCATACCTGAAGGCCCTTCGTTAAATAATCCACTTTTATCTTTTTAGCTTTGTCTGTCTCTGTTTCTAGGTAAGCCCACTCCAGAGCATGGGGTAGTGTCCAGGCAGGTCTGGGATGTCTCCTGAGGAGACTCCACAGCCTCTCTGGAGAAGCTGTTCCCACAGAGGGAAAGCTCTTCCTCATGTCCAGGTGGAGCTTCCCGTGCTCAGCTCCTGCCCATCCCTCCTGTGCCTGGCTGGGCCCTGGGAGCAGAGCCTGGCCCTGCTCTGTCCTTCCCTGCAGATGGGCAGGGATGAGGTCCCCTCTCACCCGGCCCTTCTCGAGGCTTCCCAGCTCCCTCATCCCATCCTCCTAAGAGAGACAATCTCCCAGACCAGGAATACTCCATGAACCATCCAAACAAACAGAACCAGGAATACTCCATGAACCATCCAAACAAACAGAATCAGGAACATCCCATGAGCCATCCAAATAATAGAACCAGGAACACCCCATGAACCATCCAAACAAATCCAACCAGGAACACCCCATGAAACTCCAAACAAATCCAACCAGAAATACCCCATGAACCTCCAAACAGCACCAGGAACACCCCATGAACCTCCAAACAAATCCAACCAGAAATACCCCATGAATCTCCAAACAAATCCAACCAGGAATACTCTGTGAACCATCTAACAAATCCAACCAGGAACACCCCATGAGCCTCCAAACAAATCCAACCAGGAATACTCTGTGAACCATCCAAACAAATCCAACCAGGAACACCCCATGAACCTCCAAACAAATCCAACCAGGAACACCCCATGAACCTCCAAACAAATCCAACCAGAAATACCCCATGAGCCTCCAAACAAATCCAACCAGGAATACTCTGTGAACCATCCAAACAAATCCAGATCCAACATCAAAACCCACTAAAGGAACCACAAGAGAAGCTTTCCCTCAGTCCCAGCTGCTCCCAGCAGGGTTTCCCACAAAACACGGAGCACGTGGATTCCCATACTGGATGCTCAATGCATTTGGCATCGTGGGATTGATAATTATGTTAATTATGACAAGTTAATTGGGACAGAGTGACAGATCCTGCTGTGAGTGTAATAACATCAGAAATCACTGAGCAAGGTTTTCCAGCATGAACACTCAAATCCAAGATATTCCTTCCCACAGCCAAGGCATTCATTACAGCAATGTTCATATTCCTGTCAATAGGAAGGTGTAGATTTAGGAATTCCTAATTAATGCTTATGTTTATCCCATCTGCATTTGGCTGGAGAAGACAACAAGCTCCTCACAGGCTTCAGACCCCCAGAAAAATTGATCCATCTCAAAGCACTTTAAAATGGGCTGGAGATAAACCCATTTTAATTCCCTTCTTGAAACAAAAATCAGAATAAAATAACAAGTCCCCCTTGCATTTCTCAAACCCAGCCCCACATTCAGGTTTAATTTTTATGAGCCACAAATGAGGGATTTCTAAACATTTGAACACAACGCACAAAAGGAATCTTTCAAACCAAAAGAAGAGAACAAAGAGCAAAAAATAACATTGTTCACAAAGGTTCTGCTGAGCAAAGAATGATTTCTCAGCTGATCTGCGGGTGGGTGGCCATGGACGAGGGGGTGGACCCCAATTTCCCCGGGGAGCGTGGGAGGAAGAGGAGGTGACCTCCAGGAATGACCTCCAGGGTGTTGTCAGGATTTTATTGGGATCTTGGGTGTTCTGGGACAGCAGCAGCACCAAGCTGCTCAAGGATGTCCCAGTCTGCTTTTAAGGAATGAGCAGAATTCTCTCATCCCACAGTATTAGTTTTGGAAGCACACGATGCTGGCAGGATCACCCTTTGTCCCACTGATCCCCTGCAGGTTTGAAATGACTTTTTTCCCATTTATTTCTCAACTGGAAAATTCAGAAGGGCTGGGAGTGACTGAACAAACCCCATGAGCAGAGTCCTGGAACAGTTTGGGTTGGAGCACTGGGGACAGTGGAGGTGTCCCTGTCCATGCCATGGGGTGGGATGGGATGACCCCAATGTCCCTTCCAACCCAACCATTCCGGGATTTTGGGATCCTCCCGCTGTGTCATCCCACTGACCTGAATCTCTGCCTTTCTCTTGAGGCTTTTCCCTCTCCTTTACCCCTTTTATTTCCCCCTCTATCCTACTCTCTTCAAAGTCTTGGTGATTTGGGACATGAAAACAATTATCTCCCAAATTTCTCTATTTTGACCCTTCTTCAGTGAGATATTTACCACAGAAAACATAATAAAATTAATATTAATAATGAAATCCAGCTACTTCCTCTGCTGTCTTTCTTTCCATGTCAAGCCCATTTTATCCCACAACAATTCCCATTTAACATCCAACTGCCAAGGCATGAAAGGAAATTTTTCAAAAAAGAATAAAATATAAGAAATTTTCTTTTAATTTCTTCCAAAATTATTCAAACGTGCTTCAATTCCTATCACATCCTTTGAACCTGCTAAATCCCATTTTGAACCTTCTAAACCCCATTTTTCAACCACTCTCGCTACTGTTGTGAGCTCTTTTATTAACCTGAGCAGCACATGTGTTTGCCTACCCATAAAAAGCTCAAAAATAAGATATATTGGGATTTTGGTGCCTTTTTTTTCCATGTTTTTTTCCCCCATTTCTACAGCAGGAATGCAGTAAAAGGTGGTGTTTCTTTAAACCAAAGTGAGGTTTGGAATCCCAGAACGAGTGGATGTTTCTGGAAGCTGAAAATCCTGGGACACTGATGGCCAAACACATTCAAATGACAAACACAGCTCCTCCAAATGATAAGAAGCTCTGCTGATAAGAGTTCTCTTCACAAAGATAACTCCCTGTCCCTGATTCTTTTCAGTCTGAAACTTTTGGAGCCTTAAACTAAAACCATCTCCTGCATTTAGCGCCAGCAAAACATTCATTTACTGGCTCCCATCCTCAAATATTTTAATATGAAGGAAATGCAGGGTTGTGGGATAGGGGCTTTGTAGAAACTCCCACTGCAAGAGCTCTCAGGTGCTTTATTCCCATTAAAATCCCAATTAATTGCTCTGAAAATAAAAGTGTGTTGGGTTAAAGTAAAACAAAATAAAAAGCATCCACTGCTTTTAAAGTGAGGGTTTCACTGGGAATTTCATGGAGACCTTCCTTGGAGACCTTCCCTTCCCCAACAACAACTTGTACCTAAATTTGTTATTTCTTTCTGCCATGAAATGTGCCGGTATGAAAATAAATTCAGCATAAATCAAAGCAGTTCAGAGTGGAGGAACTGTCCCTGCTGTGCATTTCTGGGAGTGCTGAGTGGAACCCTGCAAAAAGTGACCTTAAATCTGTCAAGGCTTCATTAGGGAACCCCCTGCAGGGCCATAGAACAGGGAGCACCTCCTGGAAATTCCCCAAAATCACAGGCATGGAAAAGGAGACTGATTTCAGCTCCACGGAGTGGGGAGAAACCAAAAGGAGAATCCCAGAGTGTGTTTTTAGCAGGGCATTATTTCATTGTATAAGAAGAATAAACCATCCCAGCTGCTTTCCTGGTGATCCCAGCTTTGAGGTTCCTTTCTTGTCCTGGAGAAATGTGGGAACACAAGCTGCAGCCACCTAAATGTCCCCAGAATGTCCCCAAAATGTCCCTTTCCCTGCCTGCCATGGTGGGGTGGAGTGAGGGGAGTGATGGCAAAGTGGGGCTTTGCTTTCATTTCTGGCAGGGATGGGTTCAGGATGATGTCAAATGCATCAAATCCAAACACAGATTCCCACTGAAAATCCACTTGAAACCGGCACACGTGCAGGGGTTAATTATAATTACAACTAATTGGCAGTTTGAGTGCAGATGGAATTTCAGGAGAAATGACTGGCTATGGAAACAGGAGTTACCTCATCTCAGTCCCTGTATCAAATTCAAGGGGATAATTGGGAAGAAAGGAAATCTGGATGGTTCCTCTGACTCATCTCCTGCTCCGAGATACTCCCAGGGAATTGTGCTCTGAGGGAAACTTCAGGATGGCTCTGGAGTCACCTGATGGCTCTTCCCTGCACTTCAGAGGGATGGAGCACCTCTCCTGCAGGGAAAGCCCGGGAGAACTGGGATTGGTCAGCTTGGAGAAGCTTCAGGGTGACCAAACTCTGACCTTTTGGTGCCTCCAAGAAAGATGGGGAGAGACTTTGGACAAGGGATGGAGGGACAGGACACAGGGAATGGCTTCCACTGCCAGAGGGCAGGGATGGATGGGATTTGGGGAAGGAATTCCTCCCTGGGAGGGTGGTGAGGTGCTGGAATGGAATTCCAAGAGAATTTCTGGCTTCCCTATCCCTGCAAGTGTCCCCTGGGTGGGGCTTGGAGCAACCTGGGATAGTGGGAGGTGTCCCATGGCAGGGGTGGCACTGGGTGAGCTTTAAGGTCCCTCAGGAGTGCCCAGATCGTCACAATTGCAAGAGTTTGTGAAGAAATGGTTCAGTGCCAGCAGCAAGCATGGCAGAATCTGTGGAACTGCTTCCCAAAGGAAGAGTTTTCAGGAGTGGGCAATTCCAGATCCCCACGATAATTCACCGTTTTGAGCAATACTAAAGAAGCCTTTGGCTTAAATGTTGTTTTTTTTTTTTTCCAGCAGAATGTTATTGTTGGGTTTTATTCAATGTACAACTGAGTAATGGCTGGATAATCCAGGGAAAAATACTCCAGCTTCAGGGAAATCTTCCTAAACTGGAGCTGCCGAGTGCAAGAGCTCGAGGAAGGAGTCAAAGATGGGTGATGCAGACTCCTGCAAGTGCCCAGCACTGGGAGAGTCATTCCAAGGAATAACTGAGGGTGATCAGGCAGATCTGCCTGGTGGGAAATCTGCTGAGAGCCATAACCCAGCCAAGAGGGAGAGGATCCCTCACTCCTGATGGACTGGCTCCCTTTCCATCCCAATGTGGTAAATCCCTGCTTGTCTGAAAAATAGAAACCTGGCTTGAGATGGCACCCTGGTCTGGAATTCCTGGTGGGGTTAATTCTGAAAACAAAAGGTCAGGAGGAATGGGGTATTTTCAGCACTTCCCATGAAATTCTGCTGAGGGCTTCAGGCAGTTGCAGCAGGAAGAGCATTCAACCTTTTCCTAAATGAATTCAGAGGAGGATTTGGCCTCTCAGTGCTGCTGAGCAGCCCCATCCCCTCCAATGAGGCTGGCAGTAAATATACCACTTACAAAGAGTCCGAGCAGATCGCCGAGGATCTCCCCAAATCCCACACAGCTGGGAAGTGTCTGCTCCAATCCTTCACTTTGCCCTCGGAAGGGTCATTTCACTTCAATTCCAGAAAGCAAAGAGATTTAGGGGGAGCTGCAAATGTTTACATCATAACTGGCAGTGGGTTTTTTTGGGTTTTTTTTTTTTTAATAGAAGCAAAATAACATCTGAAAGTTTGGCTTTTGTTGCCAGAGTAACGAAACACTGCTCCTACTGTCCCCGGCAGGATCCCATTAAGCCGGAGAAATATGGATGGGGAAAACAAGCACAGAAACACAGAGAAGTTCTGGGATTGCACAGCTCAGGAAAAGGCCTGAGAAAATGAATCTTCTCCCTCCTCCACTTGAATTCTGGAATGATGTCACCAGCTGGAGTTCCATCCATCAGGATCAGAAGTTCGTGGTGGCTTCAAAGGAAAAGCAGGAGGAGGACAGCAGGAAAAACCAGAGTGAGGAGCCTGAGCTATAAATCAGGAGCTGGAGAAAGTTCTAAGCCAGTGCTTGTCAATTAAAGAGCACTTAAAGGAGCAAACAGTGCTCTGGAGAATTACCTGAATTGCAATAATGAATTTCTAACAGAAACTTGCACCAAAAAAAAACCTGCTCTGGATATAATTCATGGGGAAAAAAATTCCCAAGGACAAGGGAAAGTGGAAACTTGACCCAAGTTAAAGAGCAGAGTCGGTCCCTCAGGGCTTGTTCTCTTTAACAGCCCCACTCCTTTGGGAAGATGCTCCCTGATTTCCTGGACAGGGAAGGAATCCAGAACCTGGAGGTGTCTGTTGTCTTCAGTTTTCCTTTCCCACCCAAATCTCCTGACAGGAGTGACAGAGCTCTACTGAACACGAGGAGTTCTCCGTGTTACAGGGGGTATTTCCATGTGCAGGGCGAATATGAATCCCAGAATTTCAGCTGAAAATAAACATATGGGCTTTGGAATGAAAACCATATGAGAGAACACCTGCACCTCTCCAAACACTCTGACAAAAGCTACAGGATTTGGTAGGAAAGGAATTAAAACACCCAGCTCCAGCTCTAATCCTGACTTTTATCTCCTAGGAAAGCTCATGTCCAAGGAATCCGAAGGAACAGAAGTTTTATCTATTTTATTTCAATTACAAGGCACTGGGCAAGGTGAGTGTGGCTCTGGCAGTGACCAGAACTCGGAGCAGATGGGCTGGATATTAAAAGTGATCCATCATCTCCCACCCCAGAAAATCATCTCTGATGTCCAAAGCCTTTTCCTGAAGAAAAGCAATTAGGAAAGCTGATGGATTTCCTCCATGGAGGTGGATGTTCTTCCACACAGCCACTGTCATCTTTAAAATATTGGGTTTTGATAGATTTAATAAGCTCAGAGCTGCACAAACCAGCGCCCTCAGATTCCCAGCAGGGCTCACAGATAAACCATGAATTATCTCAGTTTTCTCCACCTGAGGCCACATCATTTCTGCTGGAATTCCACACGTGCTTCCCTTTTGCCAAGGCACTAAGTGGACAAATGTTTCCAATCCCCTGGAGGAATTGGTGCTTCTTTCACACCAAGCATTTGCAATGATGCAAATTTTCTTTTTCTAATTTCCAGCTATAAAATAGAAATGAATCCTCAGAGAGTGTCAGTTTGTTTGGCTAAGTCATGTACTACAAGTTCTGGGGCTGCACGTGATGCTTTCCCAATTTTGCAAATGAATTTCTGATTCCCTGAATTAATTTCCTCCTTTATGGACTTGTCTCAAGTTGAAGCCAATAGCCTGACATGTAAGAATGGCACAAATCCTTCAAAAATGGGATTTGCCAATTACATGCCACGTTGAGCCTGCAAATAAAATCCTTTTTCTGGGAGGGATTTTTAAAATTTAATTTTTTTTCTGCTTGCATGGAAAGCACTCCCTTAGAAATTAGGATTTTAGCAGAGAACCAAAGCTCCGTTTCAAACGGGGACAAAGAGGAATAAGGAGGGATTTGTTTATCCACTGCACTTCCTGCATCGCTTCGAAAACTGCATCGAGTCATTCTAAAGCCATTAGGTAACACATCCACCCTGTTCTGCTATAAATCATTAAAATCTCTTTGCTTTGGGGGTGGAAAACAATTGGCACAGGCGTGGAGTGCCTGTTCTCCCCCGTGGATTAAACTCCAACCATATGTGAGTTGTCAGGGCAGTTTTACCCTGGCCGGGGCTCCCCGAGGTTCTGTGCTCTCCTCACCCCTTTGTTTACCCTTTGTGTTCATTTTCCACTCCAGCCACATCCAGGGGATGGAATTACAGGAACCAGCCCATCTCTGAACCCCTGGCTTTGCTGTAGAGCTCCAAGTTTCACCTACGTGGAGCTCCCAGCCATCCCTGGCCTGCGCTTGAACCTCGCTCTCCCATCCAGCAATAAATTTCTATTTTGCTACCAGCTGAGCCTCCAGGCCAGCCAAAGGTCTTTAATTCCCCTCTCCAGATTACATTTGCATACATGTTAAACTTTCCCAGCGTCATTTGCATGTTTGAAAAGGCATTTTGGAAGGCCTCTCCATTTTATTGTATTTTTTTTTCCTGGAGTGTGAGTTTGAAGCAGACATCAAGGAGAGCTCTGGACCCAAAAGTGTTGTTTGCTCCACATCTGCTTTTCCCCAAGCCATTGCCAGTTCTGGAGCTCACTTTAATACCCAGCTGGGATAATATAAAATGAGGATAGAACCTCAAATAAAGGCTGGGAGCACATACTTGTGCTCAGGAACAGTTGTGTGCAGCCAGTTCAGCTTCACTCGTGTTCTACCCACTGAAATTTTGTCTCAGTGAAGGGAAAAGGGGCGAAAATCCCACCCCAAAGCAGACCCTGGGTGGCCACACGAGTGGGAAGTGGAACTAAAGCTCACCAGAGCTGTATAAAATCCACTTTGAGAAGGGTAAAGTGCCTTATTGTTACAATCAGCCCCTCAGTTTTGAAAGCAGAACTGTGGTTTTCTCACAGGGAATGTTCCCTGGGCTGCTGGGAATCTTCTCCCTCCACAAGTCCAAACTTTCCTCTAATCCGTGGGAAGTCCGGTAAGAAATTTTTTAATTCTTAGGACACTCCAGCTACTGGAGTAGAGAGGGAAATACTGGACAAAGAGAGCTGAATAAATGGAATAATTCTATAGAAACCATCGTTTTTTGGCAGCTTTGGTGGCCCAAACATCCGTCAGGAGTCGGGCAGCAATAAAAGTGATAACCTGATAAGGTTATATCCCAAAAGCTGTGCAGAGGGAAGGAGCACAGCGAGCTCCTGACAGGGATTTGTGGGATGGGGAAGGAGTTTTGAGAGTGTCAGGGAAAGTTCTTCCTCCTCCCAGCCCATTAAGGGATGAATTATTTTGATTTAGATGAGCAGATTTGCCTTCACACATCCTCCAGTCGGAGCCTGACTGCGTCTGGCTGTTTATGGAGATGAGGAAGGGCTGAAAATGGGTTCAGCATTGGAGGAAAAATCAAAACCCACCCACATTTGGCCTTGCTGGAGTCTGGTGCTGATACAAACGAGAGAATTTCCAGCCCTCACACGGATCCAGACGCTCCTTAGGAGAGCAAAATGCCAAGATCCCGTTCATGCAAGATTCCATCGAGCTCGTGCTCATAAAAAGCAGTTTTGCATATCCAACACAGAACATGCTGGGGTTTTTTCCTTAAAAATCCTGCAAAAAGTAGGGAAGTCAGAATGACCCCGGTGCCAGTGAGCCCCCTCACGCTGAATTCTTCCAGCTGGCAGCACCGGCAGCCCCCGAATTCCCAGTTCCTGAGGAAATTTTGGGAATATTTCCCCACTGAATTCCCAGTTCCTGAGGAAATTCTGGGAGTATTTCACCCTGAATTCCCAGTTCCTGAGGAAATTCTGGGAATACTCTCCACTGTATTCCCAGTTCCTAAGGAAATTCTGGGACTATTTCCCCCCTGAATTCCCAGTTCCTGAGGAAATTCTGGGACTAATTCCCCCCTGAATTCACAATTTCTGGCTGAACACAAGTTGTTTTTGCAGCCTGTTCTCCTCCTGGTACCAACATTTTCCTCTGCAGGAACCTGGGGTTGGATCCTGCCAGGATGGAACAGTCCCAACAACTCCAAACTTTATCCCTCAAAAATCACTTCCCAACCCCCCTGGAATCCAAGTTTCACACTTTTTAAGGAGAAAGGAGAAATGGGATTGAAGGAGAAGGAGGCAATAAATGCTATTTAAGCTTTTGTCATAACAAGGAGATAAAAGCACAGGAAAGAAAGGGATAAAAGACTCTCCAAGGAGATTTGCAGCTGACCAAGAATTCCCTCTGATCCTTTTATTTACCTACTTGGAGCTTTTTCCTGAATATATTGCTTAGGAATTGGATCGCACAAAGCACAAAGAAAGCCACTGTACAGTAAATAAACCACAGAGGAGATAAGGCATGAAACAGCACTGAAATAGATCAATTTCAATTTTTTTTTTCTCCTTTTTATGTGCAGTCAGATTAAAAATCTTTAGGAATTATCCATCCTAAACTTGGAAATAATAAATAAAGCACTGGACATCCCAGAGTATGGTTGGGCAGTGGTATAAGAAGAGCAATAAGAGTTGATAATTAGATTTTAAATGAGATGTTAAAGTTTAAATGGTGGCACCCAGAATGGAGCAGACAAAGAGTGAACAGGGGAACTTTTAAAAGGTTTGGGAGTCTCCGACTGTCAGAAATTTCATGTTCCAAATCCATGGAAATGAGAATTTCTGCTATTTTCACCTTGGACGTGTGATCAGGGGTTAATTCCAGTGCAGAGAGATGGAGCAGGAGCTGGGGCTGACTCTGGAATCCTGTCCCACCCTCCTGGAGCTCGTGCAGAGCCCCCAACCCCACATTCCCCCTGATTTTATAGGAACAAACCCCTGCACTGCCCAAACCTGCAATCCCAAACCTGTGTTTTAAGGCATCACTGAGCCAACCTTTTCCTTCCCCACTCTGCAGAGGAGCTGCTCTGACCCCAGGGAACGGAGTTTGGTTTGCCCCTCTGGAACAATCCCATTCCCAGCCCCCCTGGGCTGCAGCTTCTCCCTGTTTTCCCTGCTGCAATTCCTGCCCAGCAGCAGCAAATCCCGCTGGATCCAGCCCCGAGGTTCTGCTGAACGCTGCATTAACACGTCCCAAATGTCAGGGGCAGTTCCAGGGGAAACTCAGCTTTGTGGGGTGAGCTCAGTGCCACCGACAATGGGAATGATTTCATCTGAACCTCGGACAACCTGTGACATTTGCCCACTCCGTGCAGCATTTTCCATTCCTGCCCCTGGAAAAATGTGCTGCCATTCCCAAAGCCTGGGGACATTCCCAGAGCCCCCCCTGCCATCCCCAGTTCATTCACAAAGGGCCCCTTTGAGAGCTCCAGGCTCCCTGGGCATGGCTGGAAAGGTTCCAGATCCCGTGCCATGAACGAGCTGCTGCTGCTGACATTCCTGAAGGGATTCCCCAAGTGTTGGGGCACAGGGAAATGGTTATTGGATAATAGATGTGATTATCTAACACAGTAATATTATTATTATTCTATTGGTATAGATGATATATAATGCACTATTTTAAATTTTTATTTCACTTTTTATATTGTAATAATTATAAATNATCTATATTATACATATAATGTTATTATATGAATGTTATGGGATTATTAATGAATAAGAAACCAGGAGAGAGAAACAGAGGGGTCCCTTTGTTCCTTCTGTACCTGATCTTGTGTTGGGAAGGAGTAAATCAGGAGTAAATTATACCTGAGGTTTGCACCAATAATTATCACAACTATAAATTAACGAGCTTATCATTACTAATAAACATTCCTTCTTCAGACTAATAAGTGCAAGGATTAAATTCTAAAAATCCAGTTTGACCTTGGAAAAAGCCATCTGGAATTTCTGGATGTTTTTTACCAACAAGGGAAGTTTGGAATTATTTGGATGCTGCAAATAAAAGCCTGAAGGGCTCAGCACTGAAGGGGAGGAAGGTGCACGTGGAAATACTTAACGGGGATAAATCCCGAATAATTCGAATAATGGCACGGGGAGAAATCTGGGAATGCTTCCACACAAGACGTGGGAAGAGCCGATCCCGGTGCTCCCAGGGATTGAGATTTCCGTCAGGAATCCAAGAGCGAGGATGAGAGCAGGGACAGAGACTCACAGAAGGGATTAAGGGAGAAAATGAAAAGTTTGAAGCCCCCCTGGATCTATCCAAGGCGATCTTCAGGATAAAAATTCCAGCGGAATGCGGAGCACTCCAGGAAAAATAAAACCTTGGAGGCTGCAGAGCCGAGCGCTGCCGTTCCTGCAGCTACACAAAACTCAGAATAAAAACCTCTCATTCCAGGGCAGGTAAATCCTGGATTTCCATCCAGGGATGGGATTTCTGTCCTGATAAACAGCTGAGAAAATCCACGGATGTGATGAGCAGGAAAGATCAGCGTGAGATAATTCTGCAGGAGGGAGAATTCCGATTTGTTTTTGGTGTGCTGGAGTTATTAAGGTTTAAAACAGAGGGGGAAAAGTTCTGTACTGAGAAACAACTAAAAGAATTACAATAATTAAAAATTTGAGGAATGACACTTAGTTCTAAACGGAAATGATAAAGAAAAATAATTAATTTAAAAATTAAAATCTTTATTCCTGCACAAACTTAAAGCACTTGAGCAGCAGCCAATAGTGCAGGGAAAGCAACGTTCTCCTTCCAAAGCTTCCACTGGAATAGCTGAGATATCCCGAGAAAATTCAAAATAAATCATATTTATCACCAGAGGGGCAAAAAAAGAAAGCAAACATCCATTTTATTGTTTTTCCTGCGGCTGGAAATGAGATTTGAGCCTGAAGAGAACAAACAATTGCGGGTTTTCTGTCTAAATCTGTTTGTTCGCTGCTTGGGAACCGGGGAAGGATTTTATCCAAGGAAAACAAAATCCTACCAAGCCAAAGGGTGAGGGAGCCTCGAGCCTGGGTGATGCTGAGGGTACAAATCATGTGAAATTCCCTGGAAATAAAGAATTCATTTCTTTTACAGCCCAACATTTCTCACGCTTATCCCACATTTTCAACATTTCTGGCCCCGATCCTGCTCCGAGCCCGAGCACAAGTGGATTTTGGCCACCAAGGAGTCAAAGGGAGCAGTGCCAGGCACCCTGGAGAGCCAAGGCAGGGTTAAAACCCTGATTTGGGATATTTGGGAAGGGTGGGTGATTTTGTTTCCTAGTTTAATTCAATGAAATCTCTCGTAGACCTCAAAAGCAGGAAGAAAAATGAGTAATAAGCTGTTAATTCCCTCAGTTTTTCCAAGTTTTTACTCTCTCGGTGCTAACAAAAGGGAATGGTTCCCGAATTTCTTTACTAGATTATTGTGGCTGTTGGTCACTTAAGTGCTAAAAAGATCAGATGAACAATTTTAGGGGATTTTTTTCCGACTGTGAAAGTTCTGTTTTCAAATCCCTTCCCAGCAATTTTGGGCTGTTTTTATCAAAAGCCAGGAATTTCCAACAAGGAATATTTCAGGCAGTTTCTCTCACACCGCTGCTGTTGTTTTTTTATTTATGGGGCAGCAAAACGACCCCAAAATTTGTTGAAAACCGTCAGGATTTTGAAATATCTGCCTAATGAGTGACTTAATTGTTGAGTAATTCCATGGCTCCCATCCCTGCAATCCCAGGTAAATAATAGGAACTGCCCAGCTACGGAATGTTCCCGGGAAATGTCCAAGATTTGGGAAGCTGGCTCAGGATGAGCCGCGTGTTTGTGGAGATACGAGGCCGAGCAAGGACTTGGGGAAGGATCCCTCTGGGAGAAGCTGAGCTCAAGGAATGCTCCAAGGTTATGAAAGATCCCTTATGTAACGAATCCACCTGGATTTTTTATGGAAAACACTGAATTTTAAACAAATCTAAGTGAGGGTGGTGGGGTTTTGTTTTCCAGACAGATACCGTGGAAATAAAGAATTTTGTGGGAAGCTGGGAAAACACAACAATGACAAATGCAAAGCAAAGCAAACCAGAGAGCATTTCAAAGCCTTGAGCAGATATTCCAAAGGAAAGACACTGAATCCCACTCCCAGAATTCCTTAGAGGCAAAAAAATGAAGAGAAAACTTTGAGAGGGCAACCTTCAGCATTAAAATTTTGTGTTAAACACTTGCTCCCCACAACCCCAGCAGCGCCAGCAGCGGGTCTGGCCACTCTTGGTCAGAGAATTCTGAGGGTGTGCATTCCCTGCCCTTCCCTGGCAGGAAGGATCTGGCTCCGTTTAACCCAGACCCAACAAAGCTGAGTTTGCTTAACCCTGAAAGAGTTTAACCCTGACCTTTGGCCACCTGCTCCTTAAACTGCCAGGCTTTCCCTGTCCTTATTGCCTGGTTTTTTTTAATCTCACCTCACACCTCACTAAACACTGCCAAGGTTTTACAGACTCTGTAATTCCCTAATTCCCTGCTCCGTGTGGCTTTATTGGGATTGTAACCTTTTCATGAGCTTGTAAATCCCGGCTGTGACAGAGCGAATAAAATCCGAGGATGAAGATATTCCAACGCTGTCATGGAGATTTTTTTTTTTTTTTAAATAAAAACATTTTGAAGCATTTCTTTTTTAGCTGGAAACAAATTCCCTTTTTATTTTTTTTTCTTTTCCATGCAGCTGTCAGCAACTGCTCAGTGTATTAAATATTCTGCTTTCAAGAAGCAAATGTTTCGAGTTGAGATATTGAGATTAAACCCAAAACTCATTAAAAGACACCCAGAGCTGACCTGGGGCTATCCTTGCTCTCATTTGGTTCCCATTTCAGAAGAGCTGCCAAGAATCCATGAAATATTTTTTCAAAATCTTTGGACTTGGGTTGATCACGCACGAGTTTTTCTTGAGGAGGTTCGAGCTCGCTGCAGAGGCTTTAAGGAATTTGCACATCAAAAATCAATAGTAAAACCTCATCTATTAAAATGGTAGAAGGGGCATAAAAATCAGATTATTCAGCATGGAAATTAAACACAGAAATCGTAAAATGACAAATTTTCCATCACAAAAAACAAGGCACTTTGTCGTGTCAATTAAATTAAAAAATTAGAATTTAAAAGTTAAAATTAAATTACAAGTTTCCTGCTCATTTTCACCAGAACAAAGGAGAATTTGTTCAGCTGAAATGGAACAGTGAAATCAAATCCATCCCAAAGATTTTGAGGGAAAAACGATCACAAACACATCAAGATCCTTTTGAATCCCAAGTATTTGAACAGAGCCTGGAAAAGAGGAGCAGAGAGCTCTGAACTGAGGAAAGGTGAAAATCCAAAGTTTTCCTGTAGCTGACAGCTCGGGGATTTTGGAATTCTTTTTCCTGATCATTCCTTGCAAAGCAAAGTTTTTTTCCTGATCATTCCTTGCTAATTGACAGATGGGGGAAAACGGGAAGAGGGCTCAGAGCTGGCTCCCGTGCCTCAGGGAGTGTGGGATCAGATGGGATCCGCAGCTTCCCCCAAAAGCAGAAATCCCCTTTAGCCTCTTCCTTGGGAAAAGCAGGAGAAAACCCATTCAAAATCAGAGAAAACACCCAAAAACGTGGACAAAAAATCCAGAATTTCTCATTTCTTATCGTAGTTCCCCACTACAGGGAATTTTACCCAGGATGAGTTTTTATGTCCTGGAATATTTCCTGTCCCCTCTGTTTTTGCAGGATCCTGTGAAGCTGAGTGCATCCAAATTTGGCCATTTTTGGGGAAAATAATCATTATTGCCCCTACAAATCCAGATTTACAGTCAAAGAACTGCATTGGGAAGGAACTTTAATTAAATAATTCCTCATTAATTGATTCAATTGATTAATTGATTGAGGAATATCTGTGATAATTCCTCAAGATCTTTTTCCTTGAGGTTTGTTAAATGCAAAAGGTGGAATTAAAATCAGTAATGAAGTAAAAATAATTTATGGAGTAAAAAACATTCAGGGAGTAAAAATCATTGATGGAATAAAAATATAATTAATGGGATACACTTTAATTACTGTCTAACTGCAAATTTATGGATTTTAAATCCTGCAGCACTGAGCAAAAATAGTTCTGCTTTAAAATTGGCAATTTTATACTCCTTACACTGCCCTTCAAGTGCTCTTTGCTCTTTTTAAAAAGTTCCATAAAATGTAAATTCTCCGTTCAGCTGAAAGCAAATCAATTTTGATCTGCTAATTATGATTATTTAATTTGTACCTGGAATGAATTAAAAAAAAAAATCAACCCAAAATCTGGGTTTGCCACCAAAAATTTGACACACAGGGAAATAACCACAAGCCATGAGTTGTTCTCCTTTTTCAGATGCTCTTAAATTCTGTATATTTGGGAATATTATGGGATAAATCAGCACATGCACACAGCAATAGTTTTTTAAATTAATCCTAAAATGTTCCTAAAATGAAATGCACAAAACTTTTACTTCCATGGAATTAAATCTACATGAAAAAATTCCATGTTTTTAAAGCCAAAAGATCAGTTTTGCTTACAGAATCCTTGCTTAATTTAAATTATTGTTGTTAAAACTTCATTTTTTATCCTCCTCGCTCTGCTCACAGCACCTGGTCTGTAAGAACCGCTGTTATCTGTATTTTTAAAATGTTTCCTATAATTTTTCCACACTTTTCCCCACTTTTTTTTCCACAAAATCTCTCCGGGAACCAACACAGGAAGGTTTATCCAGCGTTTTCCCATGTATTCCACAACTTTATGAACAAAAACACTTGTAAGAATAAAAGGGGTTTATCTTTTGCTTGATTTATCTCGTGGATTTTTCCCCTTTTTTCGAGGTGATTTGTAGGAACAGCAAAAAAAGGGGGGAAAACTCCAGGCTGAGCTGATATTTCTGTGCCAAGAAATCCCCTCCTCTCCCTCCCCGGGGCTCTCCCAGCCTCAGGAGCTCTGTTTAGATAGGGAAAAATGAGGAATAAATGGTTCCATTTGTCAGAAAGGGGAAATATTTCCAATCCTCCACTTTTTCTATGGATAATGTGCATCCATATGGATTTCACTGGCTGGGCCAATTAGGACAAGTGGTTCAAGATGCTCTTTAATTTCTCTTTTGAAGGAAAACAACAATAAATTTGGGAGCCCTGGTGTTGTCAGATGAGCACGTTTGGCCAATTTGAAGGATTTTCTCCCTCCTCCCAAAGCCCCTGGGGGATTTCCCAAGGATTTCATTCCTCTGGCTCCTGAGAGGATGGACAGAAGGGTTTTCAGGGAATATTTGGGAATGTTTAAAGGTTGAACTGATAAGGCAGCGTGAGCTCAGCCTGGAGCGGGATTGAGGGATCCTGGCAACTCCAGAGGGTGATCCCATCAAAATCCCATGGAAACCCCATGGAAATCAGGGTTGTGTTGCTCCAAATGCAGGACAAAAATTCCACTGAAACACAATCCAGGGATTTGGACCTTGGAAAACACAACCCTGATCTGCCATGGAATCTTGGAAGCACCCAGGCTGGAAAAGCCCTCCAAGATCATCAAATGCAACCGTTCCCAGTGCTGCCAAGGGAACGGATCCAGGACCCCAAATGCCACATCCACATGGGTTTGGATCCCTGCAGGAATCCAGGGGATTCCACCAGTGCCCTGGGCAGCTGTGCCAGGGCTGGGCAGCCCTTTCCAGGCAGGAATTTCCCTCAGGATCCAACCCAAGCATTCCCTACAAGTTCAAGCTGTTTCCTCTGTTCCCTGGGAGCAGATCCCACTTCCCACCCGGCTCCAGGGAATTCAGGTCCCTCCTGAGCCTCCTTTTCCCCAGGCTGAGCCCCCCCAGCTGCTCCTGGTGCCCCAAACCCTTCCCAGCTCTGTTCCTGCAACATCACACAACAAATGCTGGATCTGACTACCAAGGACTCTGGAGCCCATGAAGTAGAAAATACCAAGGAACTCAAGTAATCCCCAAATCCTAAATTGGTTTAGGTTGGAAAAGCCCCTCCACAGCCATGGAGTCCAACACTCCCAGCACTGCCAAGTCCCCAAGCTCTGCATCCACTTTTAAATCCCTGCAGGGATGAGTTTTGGAGCTGGAGCTGAAAACTTCAAAGTCTGATCCAGGTCCTGTCAAACCGACGGCAAAATTTCCGCTGGTTTGCGAGGGAACGACACGGAACGAAAGCGTGGAGAGAGTGAGGAGCTGATGTTCACACCCAAAAAATAATTCAGCTGAGAAAATGAGGAACAGGCCCATGAGATAAGGCAGGGAAACACGAGGTGCCCTTCTCAAAGTTCTGTGGAAGCTCTGGAATGAAGGCAAACACGTGAAGTTGTGTCCTGTCCAAGCCCTGAGCAGCTTTTCCAGCTTTTCCTGCAAAAGTGTAACTCCATATTCCTTAATTCCTCCTTAATTCCTCCTCTGCCTCCCAAATCCACAGCTCCAGAGAACGTTACTGGGGAAGCTGCAGCCACAGATGAGTAAAGATAAAATACAGAAAATACCCCCACAAAATCCTGGGTATTTCCTTTTCCAGCTGCACTCCTGCAAACAGTGAGTGTCTGTGGAATATTTGGTTGATTTTACCTGGACTGAGCAAACTAAAGAATTGTGTGGTGCTTCTGACCTGCTGCAATTATAGTCAGAGATCCAAAAAATCCTGTTCTTGCCAGGGATTCCATGGAAAAGTAAATATTTCAGGGTGGCTATCCATAGCAGGAATAGGGAAAAATACTGGGATGAATACACATATATATATAGGGATAAAATATAGAGATACATATATATTTTTCCCTATAAAATATATGGATATATATATAATAATATAGAGATAAAATTTAGAGATACATATAATTTTTTCCCTATGAAATACAGGGATATTTGTAAAAATATCAGGATAAAATATAGGGATAAACTCCATGAAAACCCTCAGCACTCTCACTCATCATTCAAGTGATTTTATTAAATTCAATCTAATTAGGCTCCAAAGTGAATTAAGATCTATAAATTAAATCCTCTGGGATTCTGTCAAATATTGCCCACACGGGCATTTATTAGGTTTAAAATAACCCACAGGATGCAGAACTTTGTTAATTTAGAGAGTTTTTGGGAATATCCTTGCAGAGAGCAGCCCAAAAGAACCTGCATTCTCTCTGAAGGATGAGTTTAGGAGAATTATCCAAGTTATTCCTGTTATTATTTACAATTTTTGGATGCTTTTAAAACATGACACAAATTTAATGTATTCACATTTTAATGCATTTTTATTTAATGTATTCACATTTGAATGCATTTTTAACTTGCTCCAGTTTGTGGAGCTGAGTGCTGCCAATGGTAATTCAGTTTTTTGGATGTAACACCCACCCAAATCTCTTCACACAATTTCACTCTCCCCCCATTATCCTTCATTCTCCCACGTCACCAAAGGAGTCCCAACATCCTGAAAATTATACAAAACCCCCTTTTTCTTTGTAATAAATCTGCCTTTCAGAACATAACCCTAAAGGTTATTATAATCAATATCCTCCACAGATATTTTCCTCCCTAACTCAATTAAACTCCCCTTTTAATTAGGAGTTTTATTGACTGGGTATAGCAGTGCCCTGTCTGCTGGCTCTAACCCTCACTTTGGCTCTGTCCTTCTCTGGAATTTCCATGGAAAAGGACCCCCGAGCCATCCCCAGCTTTGGGAACACCCAAACATCACTCTCAGCCTCAGCTCCAGCTCCATTCATGCTGCACATTCCCAACATCCCAAGAGAACTCCCTGGATATTCCGGGGGAACGTTCCCGGAATGTGGGGACTGGTGCCAAAAGCAGGTCCAGGTCTGGAGCCTCTGCCTGGGGAGAAATAATGGGAAATGTTCCCCAGATCCCACTGGGACACCCTGATTCCCTGCCTCATCTCTCACACCTCTGGCATGTCAGGTTTAATCAAGGAGAAGGGCAAGTCAGGAGGGATTCTGGAAAGATTATAATTCTAATTTAAATTGTGATGTTCCCCCTTAATAAGCAGAGAATTTGGCCACGTCCCTCGTTATAAACCACAAATATCATCCCTCTGCTCCACAAATCATCATTAACAGAAAAGCACAACATACAGCAATAAATTAGCCCATCAATCCTAAATCCACTTTTTATTTAGCACCGAACAGCTTTTCAGGTGTTAAAAACAAAGCCAGCCACGAGCCCCTGCAGCTCCTGTACGAGCACAACCCCTGAGTGGAGTTTGTGTTGTGTTCTCCATTAATCTCCCCAAAATCCCTTTTCAAAGCCAAATGGGAGACACCTCTCCCTCACCTGGAACCTTCCCGGAGTGAGTATCCCCAAATATCCATCATGTGCATCTCCACACTCTCAACAGCCTGAGAAATCACTGAAAATTTAATTAATAGAGGCACTAAGTGGCTCAGGTTTCCTTTTCTCTGTGGAAGCTGCTGCCTGTCCCCGATGAAGAATTGCTCACAAGGAGATTCCTGAGCTCTGTTTCTTGTTTTAAATACTTGCAGCTAAAGGCAGCAAGAAATAACTCAGGGAAAAAATATTTACAGGAAAAGCTGCATTGAAATACTAGTTTTATGGTTTTCATAAAGAAACATTTGGGTTTTGTTTCAATAGAAATTGGAAATAAAACCTGCAGAAGTTTTCAATGCCTTAATCTACAGAAATAAACGCCAATTAAAGTCACATGGCTAAAAAACCAGGAGCAAGTTATGCATTTCATGGGGGTTTTAATTTAATGTTTTTATCTAAATTCAAAAATTCATGGTTTATTTCAAAATAAAAAGCTGAACATTCCCCATTTCTCCCCCTCTTTGTTATCTGAGTTTTCCGAAGAATCACTCCGTGGAAAAGATGCAAGTTCTTCCAATTTCTTTCTTTTTTTTTTTTTTTGGTTAAACAAATTTTAAAGAACAGAAGGTTAAAGTTGAAAGATGCCCCTGCTATTGCTGGCTGGGTGTTTGTGAGTTGTCTGAAAACACAGATCTGAAGTCTCGCTGTAAAAATGACCTTTCCTTTGGATAACTGCAAGAAAGATTTCCTTGGCAAGTGTTCTCACAGGGAAAAAAGCTTCACATATATGATTTTTTTCCATAAAAAGACCCAAATGAAATCAGAGATAACAGTATAGAAGTCTGTGCGTAGAAAAAATACAACAATTTTGGAAATCAGAGTCTGAAGGAAGGAAAATCAGCACAGATAAATTCAAGTTCCTTTAGGTCCCACGTATGCTTTTGTAGCAAGGTCTTGTTCAAAAGTGAACCCAGAGCCTTGAGAAAAAAGGGAAAAAACTATTTTGGAAAAAAAAAAGCTAAAAAACTACATAGAAAAAAAACCTACTTAACAACTTTGAAAACAAAAGATTAAGGAACAAAAATCACCACAGAGAAATTCAAATTCCTTTAGGTACCACATGAGCCCTTTTAGCAAGGCCTTGTTTAAAGGGGGAACTCACAGCCTTGAAATAATAGGGAAAAAACTATTTTGAAAAAAAAAAAAAGCTAAAAAACTACATAGAAAAAAACCTACTTAACAACTTTGAAAACAAAAGATTAAGGAACAAAAAACACCACAGAGAAATTCAAGTTCATTCAG
This sequence comes from Chloropsis cyanopogon, assembly GCA_013400585.1. Classification (NCBI taxonomy): domain Eukaryota; kingdom Metazoa; phylum Chordata; class Aves; order Passeriformes; family Irenidae; genus Chloropsis; species Chloropsis cyanopogon. The sequence goes on from WEZZ01003989.1 coordinate 160,090, forward strand.
GTCCCATACAGACCCTTTTAGCAAAGCTTTGTTCAAAGTATGAGCCCAAGAACTTGAAATGAAAGGGAAAAACCTATTTTGGGGGGGAAAAAAGCAAAAAAACTACATAGAAAAAACTACTCAACAATTTTGAAAACAAAAGGGTCGAGGAAAAAAAAAATTACCACAGATAAATTCAAGTTCCTTTAGGTCCCACACAGACCTTTTTAGCAAGGCTTTGTTCAAAGACTGAACCCAAGACCTTCAAAGAAAAGGAAAGAAAACTATTTTGGGAAAACACAAAGGTAAAAAAATTACGTAGAAAAAACTACTCAACAATTTTGAAAACAAAAGGGTTGAGGAAAAAAAAAATTACCACAGATAAATTCAAGTTCCTTTAGGTCCCACATAGAGCCTTTTAGCAAGGCTTTGTTCAAAGACTGAACCCAAGACCTTCAAATAAAAGGAAAAAAATTATTTTGGAAAAAAAAAAAACTACCTAGAAAAAGCTACTCAACAATTTTGAAAACAAAAGGGTCGAGGAAAAAAAAAATTACCACAGATAAATTGAAGTTCCTTTGGGTCCCACGTAGGCCCTTTTAGCAAGACCTTGTTCAAAGGCTGAAGCCAAGGCCTTGGTGACTCTGGATAAACTCCAAAGTTCATCTTTTCATTTGGTGCCAAGTTTGGAACTGTCAGTTCAGCAGAGCAGGCACACAAAGCCACAAAAATAAATCTTTAGCAGTTCTTTAGCACCCTGCTACTGTTATTCTGCCCTTGGAAATCCAGCTGCAAGCAAAGGATCTGAAACCCCCTGCAGCCATTACTTAATTAGGCCTTGAAATCTGGACATGAAACCAGGGCAGTTTTGGAGTATTTTGGATTTTGTCTCTGCACTGATGGTTCAGGGAAACAAGGATTTCATTGGGAACTTCCTTGGAGTTGGAAATGCAGGATTTTAAAAGGGAAAACTCACTGGGAAAACTTTTAACTCCCCAGATCCTTCCCTCTCGCCAGAGTTCAGGCACAGGTTGAAAATCAACCTGAAGGTGCTGGGACAAAGCTAGAATTTTATTTATATAATATACATAATTTTTTTAGAAGGTTCCTTAATTTTAATCATCAATGTAAGACATTTGAAGGGATTCAGTCCTAATTATGTCTCTAAAAACCCTCTGGGTTCAGCTGGGACCCAAAAATCAGATTTTAGTTTAACTCTATGTTTTAGATGAAGTGAATGAGGCAAAAAGTATCTATATCTTTTTTTAAATTCCTCTTTTAGTAAGTGCATGGGAATAATTACAGACATGAGCAGAACTAAGGTCTCTTTCCTTGGAATTCTGTGTCTCCTCACTTGGAATTCTGTCTCCAGCTCTGAGCTGGCACATCCTCTGTCCATAGCTGCACTCATTATTTTACACACATAATTAAAATGTATTAATTACTCATTTTTATCTGCAAGGAAATAAAAGCCACTTCCAAAAACAATCCTCTTTCTCCAAAAGCTCACAGCCAGTGCTACAAAAACACACCCCAGCTCACAGCACGAGCATCTCTGGAGTCGAACAATGACTCCTTTTTCTTTTCTTGTCTAAGTGAATTTCGAAAGGCTGAACTCTCCGAGCAGATGGACCTGATTCCCCTCGAGTGATTTCACAAAATTAATTTCTATGGGGTGTTTTGAGTGATTTTCCCTCCCCCCAAAATAAGAAATGCCAGAAACCCGAATTTACACACAATTTAGCAGGCACAGAGTGTATCTGTTTAACAACTTAGAGGGGGGAAACAGTCATTGTTTCAGCTGTATCATATTTACTGGTGAAAAAGAGAATATGGTGAAGTAATTCACAATATTTTGACTTTAAATATACTGTTTGCAGAATGTTTTTCTTCTCAAATATAACTTAATACCAGTATAACTACAAGTTCTGCTGAGAATGGGAATTAGCTTTTCTGTGAGACGGCAAATCTTTCATCAAAAACTCTGCATCGAAAACATGAGGAGAAACACTTCAAGATTTTTAAATTGCCAGGGATTTTTTTAACCTTAACCCTCAGAAAAGTGGATTCCAGTGCAAGGAGCACATCCTGGGAGATACTGAACCCAAACCAATGTAGAAACACTTAAAAGCATGCCCAAGGCAGGTGAAATTCATCCCCAAGGAGCACAAGTTAATGCCACAACGATTTCCAAACGAATTATGTAAATTCGTGGAAAAGAAACCAAGAACAGGTTTGTAATGTCAGCCTAAACCGATGTGAAAGGCTTGGGAAACAAGGAAATGCCATTTTGGAAAACAGAATTTAGTGTTATGCATATAAATAAATGTGTCCAACTTTAACTTCTCAACCTTAGAAACAAACCAAAGAAAATAGAGAAATTGGCCCAGAGAAAAGCAGTAAAATAGATCAGAGACCTGAAGGTTCTTTCCTGTGGAAGAGAGGTTGGGAATTTGAAGGATTCCCGGGACAAACAGGCACAGCGGGGCTGCATTTGCTGCACGGCGGTGCCGAATAAAAACATCTCCTCACACCTCCCTGATTTAATTCAGCATCACAAGACACTTCTCAGCTTTGCTGCGTTTTTTGTGCAGCGTGTGAAGTGTTTCCCAAATTCAAGAGGACATTTCTGAGCTCTGGCAGCACAGCTGGTTTGTGTATCCCCCACCAGCACTCCGCTCAAATCCCAATTTCCACCGTGGCTCTTGCGCCCATCCCGAGCTACAGAAATCCCCTGGCTCCAAAATCCACATCAGGAACCACCTTGCAAGGTGGGGCAGCTGAGGATGCAGGGCATGAGGGAGCCAAGGGGAAAAGCCATGGATAAAGAGTGGAATATTCCTCAAATGAAGGCATTGAAAGGACTGGAAAAGGCTCCCGGAGCACTCAACTGTTCTGCCTTGCTGCTGCAAATGAAGAAGAATTCCAAGAGGAATTTGAGCAGCAGAAAGATGAGTTTGGAAGTGAAAGGTTTCACTGTAGAGTTGAAACCCACATCTAAGCACTGCCACTCAGTTTGATTTAGAAGTGACCAAACTCCTGATGCTGATGCCACGGAGATGTTCAGCACATGATGTCCGCTGACAGCTGAAGGGACTGACAGGAATATTAATGATAATCCATTAAACCCCAAATTAATCAACAAAAAGAACCCCCAAATTATTCATTTTGGTAAATGCTGGGGCTATTAAAAACTGCTAATGTGGATTTCACAGCCTGCCAGATGAATTTATTGCCCCTGCAGCAAAAAACAACTGGGAGAATTGAGACTAAACCACAATTATTAAATATTAAAAAATAAATTCTTACCCCTTTCATGCTCTCCACTATCTCAGGGTGTGATGCAGGAGCTAAACTAAGTGCAAGGAGGATTCCTCACTCTAAAATGGCTCATCCTGAACATTCCCCCTGAAATGTGAGCACCCTCTTCACGGCAATTCTCTATCTGCTGCTCAGATTTTCAGGCTGCTCCTTCCAAATCCATATTTCTCCCTGCATTGCTGAGCAGAGCTAAACATTGTCACTGAAATAAAGCAGACCCAGCTGGAAACGCAGCTCCCACACGAGTGAGACTTTAAAGATTTAAACTTGCAGTGTTCAAAGCTGTTACACCCAGAGGACTCTCCTTGCAAAGTGGCTATAAGGGAAAATCTAATTTTCTAATCACTCTCTAAAGGAGAAAAAGATTACAAAAATCACATCAAGTTGAATAAAAATATTTCATTCCTCCTCTATATTATGATTTTTTGCAGAAATATCCAAATAACACTTTTTCAAAGCCCATAAACCCCACGTTTGACAAGTATTGGTATCAGATAAAATCACAAAGTTCAATCCATGAGGAAAAAAATCCCCTCAATCAGTAAAATCCACATAAAAAATAATAAAAAACCCAATTTATTTTTAACACATCTGTTTGGCATCACGAAAAGAAAATTTCTCTTTTAAAATCCTTTCTCTTAGACACAGCAGTAAAAGCCTGGTAGTAAATTAGAGAGTATTTTTACATAAGCCCATGGATTTTACCAATACACTAAAATCCTATTTCCACCCACATGGGTTTAAAAACTTTTATGCACGATATTAATAAACAGGCAAATCCTAACACAGACCATGTATTCAGTAGGGTATTTCTGCAAATTTCCTTTCATCTATTAACTTCTGGCTTGGGTTGGGATCATTCTTCAAAATAAAAAATGCAGTTATCAATGAAGAATGTTACCCATAGAATGAATTACTTCAGGGATCAGGGAAACATTTGTTATTTTCCCATTTCTTAACAATAAAAAGCATCCAACCTGCTCTCTTCTTTGGCAGGAATTCACTGAAGCTTTGCAAAAATCAGCTTTAATAAGGGTATTGCCAAGTGTTCCTTTTTTTCCACGTAGGCTGTGGGATATTATTTTCCCCAAATAAAGGTTAACATGAAAAATCAGCTGTTTGGTAGATTTGGGGTTTAATGATGGCCTCAACTCCAGCAATCTCTTTTTCCAGGAGAATTCTGGAACAGGAGAATTCTCCGTTTTTCCATTCCTGGGAAAGGATCTTCCCTGCCCAAGATGAGGCAGAGGTGGGGAGCTCTGCTGGGATCCATCAGCCCCACATCTCATGGTTGGGTTTGGCTTTGGGACCTCAAAGCTCAGCTCCTTCCAGCCAGAACCTGCCTGATATCTCACCAAGGGTTTGGCCACTCCTGACCTTAAACCACTGGTCCCAAACTGCTTGTTCTTAATTAACAGTGAGTGTAATCAACTTCTTCAAGAGAAGGGCTGCAAGGACTGGGTTCTTCAATTAAGCTAAAATGAAGATTGTGTTTGTTGCTTTTGTAGCACCAACTCCCGTATTTTTTTCCATCTAAATCAAACCCAAATTTAAATGAAATCTACAGAAAATACTGGTTGAAGCTAATTGTGTGGAATTACTAGTGATCAAAACACAAGCACAGACAATCATTTATAAAAACAACTTTTCTAGAAACCTTACCATTATTTTTGCCTTTTTTTTCCCCTTTTCCTCCCCGATATTTTTCAGAAAACCTTTTCTGACACACCTGGTGTGCCCAAGTCCGTGGGAGTGAGTGCTGGAGAGTCAAGGGCACGAGGATGGGAGCTGGGATGTGCTGGGGGAGGTGAACTCCGTGCCCTGGGCTGGGTGCCAGCTCTGCTGCCTGTGTTTGGTCTGTCCCACTGGATGCTTTCCTTGGCATCCCCACAGGTGAAGCTTTGGCAGCCAAACTCCATCCGGCTGCAAAACCCTGAGCAGGCATTTGGATGTGAAAGAGCTCTGAGTGCAGCTTTGGCTGGGATATTAAATTCAAAATCCTAAGAACCTCATAAAAGCCGAAAATAGCCTTATAAATATTTATAATTTATTCTTATTACATTTTATTTATTACTTCAGCAAGTCTGAACCATGGAAAATTACACCGAAGCCATCGAGCTTAGCATTGAGTGAAAGGCCGTTTTTAACAGATAAACAAAAAGGCTCCTAAATAAATCCTGCAAAGTTCCCAAGCCAAGACAAACAGGATCATTCTGATTTTAGGATGCTCCTGCAGAGCATTGTTGGGTGCTTTCATTGTTTTATGGGGTAGAAATAAATCTTTGCTGATGGGTCGCGGTTAAAAGCTGGGGCACTTCTGGGGAATCCACACATCCTAAAAACATCCTTGTCCAGACGTGTAAAAACCTGGGAAACCAACTGCCTTTCCTGCTTTTGATGCTCCTGCTGGAGCTCCTGGGCTGTGCCATTGGTTTTCCAGTGGCTGCAATGGTTTTCCTTGGCCCAAGGTGTGGCCACAGCCCGGAGGAAACCGGGATTTGCTGGGTCTGCTCCTCTGCTGGAGAGAACCTGGGGTTGCTCATGGAATGCCCTGAGCTGGGAGGGAATCACAGGGAGCACTGAGTCCAGCTCCTGGACAATCCCAAAATTCCATTGTCCAAACACTCCTTGAGCTCTGGTACCTGACCATTCCCTGGGGAGCTGTTGCAGTTTCCCTGAGGGAAGAACGCTTTCCTAAAATCCAACCAATCCCTCCCTGACATGGGTTAACCCTGACAGCTGAGAGGCCAGAATTGGAATATCAGGATGATCTTTCCAGTACTATTATTTGTAATGTAGAACCTAAATGCAAATCCATGGAAGGAAGTTCTCTGCCATTTGATCATAAGTCTCATTAACACGGAAATTTCCCCTAAATTTACACTGGAATTGGAATTGTGCCCCAATTTTTGCCCTCTGACACCTTCTTGCAGCAGTGACTGTTTCAGGCTCTTCTTTTTGAACTGCTGGGAGAACTTTGGATGGTGATGCTGTGCAGTGAAACTCCCTTTGGATTTGGAGAGGCCCTGGCACCCAGAGCAGCTGGGGCTGCCCCTGGATCCCTGGCAGTGCCCAAGGCCAGCCTGGACAGGGCTTGGAGCACCTGGGATAGTGGAAGGTGGAATGGGATGAGCTTTAATATCCCTCCCAACCCAAACTCTTCTGTGATTCCATGATTTGAGTTCAAATGAGACTTCTCTTTATTCTCCTACCTGGAATTCTTTGCCCACAGGTGAATTATTATCCATTAAAAATGAAGCTGCTGCAATGAAACACAAATTGGCCAACAAATGAATAAATGGGACTGGAGAAAACATCAAGCTCAGACTTTTCCTCCCAGTTCCACGCATTTAACCTGCATTCTTCAGGAAGGAAGAGGCTGGATACCAAACTGATTGTCTTTTTCTGTGGATCACCTCCACTCTGAACTTTTTTTCTCTTAGCCTCCTCCTAACCCTGCAATCCAATAATGATAAAATTCCAGAGATATTCTGGAGATGATCAGGGCATTTAGTTGAAGTGCAGTGTTACAGATATGACATTTAAAATTGGGCCTGGAGCTGGCTGGACAGTCTCTAATATAATAAAAATAGCCTTTTCTTTCCCACATTTTACTATCTGCCTTTGTTTATGCAACCATTCAGCAAACCCAGCTGGATCACAGGCATTGTCATCAAAGAAACATTCTAGGTCAGCCAGAAGTGGATGCCAATTGTCTAAAAATAAATAGAGGCTTTGTCACTGGAGTAAAATTTTAAGGCCCCTGTAATGAATAATGGAAGAGAAAATCTTTCCAAACAAGTGGGACACACTGATTTCCAGCAGAAAGATTTCACAGTTATTGTAAGCTCCAGATAACCTCATTTTTAGTTTATTTCAATAAAAGTGATACACAGGGAGCTCATGAAAAGGGTTGGGATTGGTTTGAAATCCTGCAGAATTCCCTGGAAAAGGAGCCCAGCAGCACCTATCACACAGGCAGGGCTGAAATGCTGTGGGGAACCAATTTCCTCCGGGTCACCAAGTGGCAGGAGTGGGATCAGATTTCACAATTCCCACTTCTTATCCTTGATAAAATGCACAAATTATTTCCTCTGAGCTAAAAGAAGAGACAAGATAAGCCCCCCTGGCTTTATCAGTGCAGCCTAATTGCTGAAGATCTTCAAGGAGCTGGAAGGAGCAGCTCCAGAAGCCCGAGATGTTGCAACAACGTGGCTCTGGAAATATATTCATTTAAAGAAAACACTTAGCTGAATTCCTTCAGGAAAGTTTGTAAAAGCTGCTTCCTCAATGGATAAATAGCAGAGTTTTCCAGCTGACTTCTGGCCAAGTCTCATCAGCAAAGAGAGGATTTTGTCTCGAGTGCCTGACACGGAGGAGTAAAAGATTGTGTGGGGAAAATCATTGTAAAGCTGGAAATCAAAGGGAGTTTTTGCTTCATTTTCTTTGGTCTTTAGGAATTCCTACATAGGAAATTTCCTGATTTTTTTCTACGCAGCTCGAGGTGCACTAAAAGTGGGATGGTGCAGGGAAGCCACTTCCAAGGTTTGTCTGCAGTGGGGTTTGCACTGGGCAACCTGAGAGGCCAAAAAAACTGGGAGTAAATGGGGGAGCCACAGGAAATTCCCCCAAAAAAAATGCCTGAGGGGCCAAAATCCCACTTGTGCTTCCCTGGAACTCAGCTGGCACAGGACAACCACCAGGTCTCTTTTCACTGCTGCATAAAATCCAGGGATAATCCCATGGAGTTAAAAACTAGTTCTGGACACTCAGAGAGACAAAACCCACTCAAAAGTGGAATTCAGATGAACAATCTCCTGACTATGAAGAGGGGCACACCACCAAACTCAAAGCACCAGGGAAGCCCAGAAATTTGGGACAGAGCAGCATCAAGGTCCTTTCCAGAGGCAGAAATGTTATCATGTCAATTTTTCTATAAAATACCAGTTTTGCCCCCAAATTCCTTCAAATTGCCAGAATTAATCCCACCTGGCAAAACGAATTCAAGGACAATAATCAGAGAATCATGGAATTGTTCAGAGTGGAAAAGACCAACCATCACCCAGCAGCACTAAGCCTGTCCCAAGTGCCACATCCATGCTTTTTCCACACTTCCAGAGGTGGGGAATCTGCCACTGCCGGGGTTGCCCACTGAAGCTGTTTGGAAACCTTTTCCATATGGAAATTTTCCTAAAATCCAAATTAAACCCTCACTCCCTGCCATAGGCTGCACATTGTGTGGGTTCATGTTTTATATGTACATTTTTGGACTGACTCAGCTTTTAAACTGATAAAATATCACATATTAAGAAGCTCCACAATGCAGTAACAGCCTCAATTTTTTTTTATTTTTTTTTTTGTGACCACTTCTGGTGGCTGTTCTCCCTCAGACCATCAGTGAGGGGACTTTTTCTCCAGTTACACTTTGCAGTGACAGCAGAAGCAATTTTTGGCTTTGTGACCAACACTCCATGGATTATATGGCATTAAGGAATGGATTCCATCCCCAAGAACCATAAATCCAAGTCCTAAACCAACAAAGTGTGTCAATATTTCTCTTACAAATGGGAGTCACTAAATTGATCTTCACTGAACTGGTGAAAAACTCGTGGTTTTCACTTGTTCAGTGTTTTGAAATCATCAGGAGAAAACATCCAAAGAATGACAGAGTAACTGAGGAAGATGTGAGGGAATATAATCCAGTGCTTCATGTAAAACCAGGGAATTGCTGAGTGCACTGCTGAGCTAGAAACCCTCTTACGATTTTAACATCTGATGTTGCTGTGAAATATATTAAAAAGGATGTTCTATCTCTTCAGAAGGAAATCCAACCACTTCCTAACCCTCCATAAGCTGCAGAAATTGTTTAAAATCTAAAGCAAACTATCCCAGACACAAATAATTTTCTTTTCTAATTGGCTGGAACTTTACTGCTCCTTAAAAAAAAAAACCTCCTCCAAGTGCTCTGATTCCACAAATGTTACAACTCCAAAGTTTCAAAGCTTTCTCAAAGTGCTCACAGCTAAAAATAGTCTGGGAAAAAAAAAAAAAAAAAAATTTCAAGGAGGCAAAAGAGAAAAGGAAGAAAAGGTTTTTTCGCACGTTTTTCTCATCAGGTCGGATGCTGGATTTCTATTAAAGTTCTTCCAAGAGAGGAATGATTCACAGGGAAATGCTGAGAAATTTGTGGTATCTCCCATCCTCGGCCTGCCCGCTCCAATGAGGCCGCGAGCGGCGGGAATGAGAAGCCACAGGACTGACAGGAACGTGGAGCCACCACAAACCCGCCTTTGTTTACTCTCTTGTGAAATCCTTCATCTCCAGCACTTCTGGGCCTAATGAAGAAAATCTGCTCCAGAGATAATGCCCAGGCAGACAATTCCTGACAAATATTGATGCACAGACACGGCCCTGGAGATGCAGGAGATAAAGGCTGTCCCGGGCTCCTCAGAGAGCAACCTCCCGGTGTTAATTGCCACAAAACAAGGGGAAATATTTATCAGCAGCTTGATCTCGTTAGCGGGGGGAAATGAAAGCTGAGGGCCTGCAGAAGTGTCATCTCCTCCTCCTGAGGAGAGGCAGGCAGAGCTCAAAAGTGACAGCACAACACAGGTGCTTGTGCACAGCTGATCCTCCTGAATGAAAGGATCAGCTCAAGGGGAAAATGGCAGGAGCTGGGCCTGGTGTGGTGGTTTTGTGTTCCCTCGGTGCTGACAGCGCTGCTGGAGCAGGGGCTGTCCTTTCCAGCTGGCTGTGTGATGAAGGAAGCCTTTCCCAGCACCTTGCCCAGGCTCCAGCCCAGCTGTTCCAGGCCCTGAACATCATGTCCCCCTTCCAAGGCACAGCTCAGCAACGCTTCCAGCGATTCCAACCCCGACGTGAACACTACGTGGAACATTCACAGAGGGTTTGTGGTTACCTTCTCTCTGTTTGAGAAGGAAAATGTTCTGTGCCACTGCTGGACCATGAGGGGGAAAGGGGGCTCAGGGGGGGCTTTCTGCTCCCTAAAAATTCCTGCCAGGGGGTCAGGCTCTGCTCCCAGGAACAGGAACAGGAGGAGAGGGAACGGCCTCAGGCTGGGCCAGGGCAGGCTCAGCTGGGACAGCAGCAGGAATTTCCCCATGGAAAGGGTGGCTCTACACTGCCTGAGGCAGGGTTAGGTGGGATTTTGGGAAGGAATTGTTCCCTGTGAGGGTGGGGAGGCCCAGGGAAGCTGTGGCTGCCCCTGGATCCCTAGAAGTGTCCAAGGCCAGGTTGGACATTGGGGCTTGGAGCACCTGGGACAGTGGAAGGTGTCCCTGCCATGGCAGGGGTTGGACTAAGATGAATTTTAAGGTCCCTTCCAACCAACCATTCCACAAAACCCCTGGGTTTCTACCTTAAATAAAATCTCCAGGCATTCCCAGGCCTGCTGAGCTCACACTGACACTGGAGAGCAGCAGAGCAGCTGCCTCGAGCCTCCTGCTGCAAGAGCTGGAAGGATTTTCCACAAGATCCCAACTCTGTGGTAGCTCTGGCAGCTCCAGAGGCCACGCTGGGTCTGGAGCTGGACAGGCTTTGCCTCTGTGGAGTTGGTTTTGATCAGGTTGTCATGGACTAAATTTAACTCTGCTCTTTGTCCCACTGAGCTCTTGGCAAAAGCTCCAGGAACAAGTTCTGCAAACATCCAGTGTGTCCCAGCTCTGTTTCACTGGGAGTCCTGGAGCAGCACTCAAAACAGCAATCTCCACCTTCCACTGGGGTATCACCCATCTGCTCTCCTTGGCAACACCAGCTCATGGCCAGGGCTCAGCTGGACTCTCCCAGTGGAGCAAGGAAACTTCTCCCAGAGCTGCAGCACAGCCAAACCCTCCTCCTCCTTTTCACTGCACTGGTGCACAATTATTTCATACCAACTCCACATCCCAGTTCTGATTTTACACCAACTCCACATCTCCATTCCTGATTTCACACCAACTCCACATCTCCATTCCTGATTTCATACCAACTCCACATCCCAGTTCTGACTTTACACCAATTCCACATCTCCATTCCTGATTTCATACCAACTCCACATCCCAGTTCCTGATTTTACACCAATTCCACATCTCCATTCCTGATTTCATACCAACTCCACATCCCAGTTCTGATTTTACACCAACTCCACATCTCCATTCCTGATTTCATACCAACTCCACATCCCAGTTCTGATTTCATACCAACTCCACATCTCCATTCCTGATTTCATACCAACTCCACATCCCAGTTCCTGAGCTCTGGCTCCTGATTACACCGAGGTAAAATACAAAAAGGCAGAAATTTTAAACCATCCTGGTCCTGTCTCAGTCCTGGGGCTTCCTGTGTTTCGTTGCTTTGAGGGGAGCAGGGTGAAGAATTTGTGGATTTACAATTATCCCACGAGTTATCTTTATCCCTCACATTCCTTGGCTGCTGATCCAGACACAGGAATCTCTTCTGCACCTCTCCCCTGTCTAGGCCAGCCCAGGAGTGGCAGCTGTACCTCCAGGGTGACCTTTCTGCACCCTCTGTTGAGCTTCTCAAAGGGGTTCCAGACCCAACCCATGGATTTGCTGCCTTCCATGGAGATTTCTTCCTTGTCCCTTTTTTAAACTTTCAACTCAGGCTCTTTCCAAAGAGATTTCACACCTCTTTTGAATACATGGAAAACCAGAGCTCCTCCCTGCTTTCATTCTCTCCTCTGCCCCAGGCTCACCCCACTCCAGAATCCCCCTTTCCTTCTGCTCCCAGAGCTGTCCCTGTGTCCCAGCCTGGCCACCTCGGCTCGAAGCCCCCCAGCACCTCCTGCCTTGTCCCTGGGCCCTTCCCAGAGCACTGCCCATCATTCCAGAGCATTAATTATCACTCCTCCCATCTGAGAGCACTTCCAAAATAGTGACAGCGCTGCTCAGGCTCAACAGAGATTTTTCTAACCCAACGCTACAGATCCCAACAAACATGAATGCAGTCCAGAAATCCTTCTGGCAGCCCCAGCCGTCCCCCTGGGCTGTCCCTTGGCCATGGCTGCTCTGTGTGAGCAAAGCCAGGCTGCAGAACTCAACAGGGCTTGAGCTGAGCTCCAGTGAGCGTCTGACAGAACTGTCTGCTTTAAAGAGATTAAAACACAAATAAAAATATAATTGTGCCTCTCAGGGGATGCTGTTGTGACCCTCCTGTCCTTGTGAGGAGGAAGAGCTGCTGGATTATTCAAAATTAAATATTTCACAAATCTATTTCCACTCAGCTCCAGCTCTCTGATCCACGTGGTTTGTGGCTCCAGGTCTTTTTTCCTGGAGTATTTGGAATTCCTCCAGAAGCCCAGCAGCCTTCCAGCACCTAAAGGNCACAAATCTATTTCCACTCAGCTCTCTGATCCACGTGGTTTGTGGCTCCAGGTCTTTTTTCCTGGAGTATTTGGAATTCCTCCTCGAGCCCAGCAGCTTTCCAGCACCTAAAGGGCTCTGAGGGAGCTGGAGAGGGACTTGGACAAGGGCATGGAATGACAGGATGAGAGAAAATGGGTTTAAACTGAAAGAATGCAGGGATGGATGGGATATTGGGAAGAAATTCCTCGCTGTGAGGGTGGGGAGGGGTTGGGATGGAATTCCCAGAGAAGCTGAGGCTGCCCCTGGATCCCTGGGAGTCCCCAAGGCCAGGTTGGACACTGGGGCTTGGAGCAGCCTGGGACAGTGGAAGGTGTTGCTGCCCATGGCAGGGGTGGAATGAGATTTTGAAGGTCCCTTCCAGCCCAAACCAATCCATGATTCTGGAGCTGCAGCCACAGTTTTACCCCTAACCCAGTGCCTTGTTTTGATGGAAAATCCCAGGGCTTTAAAGATCATTTTGCTCCTGAGGCTCTTCCACGAGCTCGTTATCACAACCCCATCTCTTACCACAGGAACAATAAAAAAACCCTTCAGAACTGAAAAACCACTTGTGGAATTTTGCTTAGTCTTGCTGTGATTTTAACCACTTTTAGCACCTCCTGCCTTAGAGGGGAGAAATGCATCTCCTGGTATTTCAGATGCTCCTGGAATGCAGCACTGCTCCCCTTTCTCTGACCCAATTTCCCAGTCACCTTTTCTTTCAGAGTTAAAAGAAAATTAAGTGGCTCAAGTGTGTCCAAAGCATCAAGTCCTGCCCAGCCCTATTCCCTGGAGCTGGGCTCAGTCCATTCTTGTTTCAGCTTTCTCCTGTACCAAATTTTCACTCCAATGTCTGTTTTACATCCTCTGCTCTCCCACTGAGGATATCCCTCAATTTTCCTTGTATGCCTTGGACCACATGGAATTCAGCCATCAATCAGATCCTTGAAAAATCCCATGTGCACATTTGGGCTGGGCTTTTTTAAAATTGTATTTCCTGTTCCAAGTTGGCTTCACAAGAAAAACCCAAAATAACCTTCACTCTGTGTATTTTGTCCCAAAAGTTCAGCTTTTAAAAGTGCTGTGCCCCAAATATTGCACCTTGCTGGTGGAGTGGGATGGCTGGCAAAATGCAGATTTTTCCTGAAATAAAGATCTTGGAGCTCTCACGTTGCTCCCAAGTGAAGCTGTGGGAGTAAGATTGATTATAAAACATGACAGGACTGATTTATGATGAAAAATCTGATCTTGATGAGGAAATTTACCTCAAATAATTCAGTGAAAACACCACCAGCACAGGAATATCAAACCAGCATGGGAATATCAAAGCAGCACGTGGAAAACGAGAAGGAAAGATCCCAGTGGCATCCTGGTGTGTCCTGATCTCTTTCCAACGTGGTGATTTTGACGTGAGCTCATCATGTGAGATCACATCTGTGCTGCTGTGCCAGAACCTTTCTGGGATGAAAGGTTTTCCCTGGAATCACCACAGAGAGGAGCTGCCCAAATCCCTGGGAATTTGCAAAAAGCTTTGAGCTCTTTGGAAGGTGTCCCATGAAAGTGGCACCAGCAGATTCCAAACCCAGCAGGGCCAGGAATTTCCAGCAAAAGGCAGCAGGAATTCCAGCAGGAATTCCAGGAGGAATGGCAGGAGCCAGGCAGCCTTTGATGGGTACAGAACACAGAGCAGGGGAACCAAACCAACACAGGAAGATCCTTAAGGAGCCAAAATTTTCCTGGAGCAACTCAAGAAAAAAGATGCCAAAGACCCTCCTGAGGGAGAAACCAGGCCCTGATTAAACATATGGATGAATATTGTAAATAAAATGTAGGAGTGGAGAAAGTCTGAGGTTTGACCTAGAAAGAGCAGCACAGAAAGGTCAAAGAATGGGATAAAAATGAAGGGTTTATTCAGGCTCATTCTCAAGGCAGCTCTAGATAATCCTAAGAGCAGAAAAATCAAATTTTTACCTGGTTTTCCACAGGTAGAACAACTCCAGCATCCAAATAATTCTAAACCAACTTGAAAATTTGAATACAGAACAAGGTACTCACACAGAACAAAATACTGGAGTCCAAGAAATCTGGGCAAAACCAAAGAACTGGCTGCTGTCAACCCAAAAAACTCTGTCAGCTTTCAAACCCAAGGCTCCTCCTGCCTGTCAGCACCGAGTCCAACCCCAAAAATAAACCCTGGGCTTTTTCCTTTGGAATTCACCCCCCAAATTCTCTTATATCCATAAAAATCTATTTAAGTGTTACATATTTCCAGTATTTCCTCCTGGAGGGAGCATTGTTTTTATTGATCAGTGATAAGGGCTGAACTCTGCTGTTGTTTTGAGTGCTTACAAAATGTTTCTATTCCAAAATATCCCAGCCAGAATCACCTCCCTTGCTGAGGACTGGGAATTCCCTGCGATGCTCCAAGATCCCACTCTGGGTTAACCTCCAGCTCATTTAATTAATTGTCAAACTTTGCTCAGTGAGACAAAATATTTGTTTAATTGGAGCAGCACACACAGTCCTGACACCAAATATTCCCTCAAATTCTCCTTTTAATTCCATGCAGCACCTGTTCATTGCTCAGAAAAAACAATGGGAATTGTTGCTCCCAATTTTTTCCTTTCAAAGGAGCAACTCCCCCAACAATTCTCCTCTTTACACTTTGACTTTGCACTGCCCAGGAGTGCAGAGATGAGGGGAAAAGTTGAATTTTAAAGCAATTTTCTCCAGGAATAGGTCACAGAATGGCAGAAGTGTTGCTGTTTTCCTGGGATTTCCATTCCAGCTGAGAAGGGCACACACCTGAGCCCACCTGCACCCCAGCTCCTCGGAGGAAACCGAGCACAGACTCCAGAACACCAGCCTGCAGCGGCTGATTCCTGCCAGGACACTCTGGAGCAGATCATGTCAGATCAGCCATAAAATTTAATGGAGCACGGAGCCAAACACATCCCAGGCAGCTGCTCCCAAATCTCTCCTCCTTTTTTAGGATGATTCTGAAGCCAACTGGATTTTTAATTATTTTTTTAATGCTGAAAATAATTTTGACTTTCATTTTCCCCCTCATAGAATATTTAATTCTGATCTGTTTGGAGTTGGATATTTAAAAAAATAAATTATTTTTGTGGTTTTGCTGCTGTGTTTCCCTACTTTTAGTGCTTGTGAGGAGTCACTCCTTCCCAGAGGAGTTGTGGATGTGCCACCCTTGGAAGTGTCCAAGGCCAGGTTGGAAAAATCTGGGATAATGGGAAGTGTCCCTGCCGGTGGCATGGGTGGAACTCCATCTTTAAATCCCTTCATCCCAAACCATTCCATGATATTACAGTTTTTCTCCCTGAAACAAATAACTTTCCAAATTAGGAAAAAAAAAAAGGAAGTCTGGGAATTTTTGTAGCTTTTGCTTTTTGCACTCTGCTGGGTCCAAAAGAACTCAGTGATTTTTAGTTCATTCAAACATTTTGCACCAATTTCTGCTTTAATCATAATTACAGGCAAAGTGCAAGCAGATGACAAATCCATTTATCATTTTAATAAAATGCTTGCCTTGACACAGAAAATACAATCCCTCAGAAAATCAACATTTGGAATTCATCTGGCATTTGAATGAATTCAGAAAAAATTCACCAGGAAAGGCACTTCTTGTACTGACATCAAGCTCTGGCTAATAAAGCCCAACCCAATGGCTCAAGAATGTGACTTTAAAAGTCCTTTTCTTCCTCATCAGTGCTTGGGAATGTTTGGATTAAAGGCTGATGGATGCCATGATGCAGAATCACTGGGAAAATCAACTTCTGATTTGTGTTTTCCCATCTAAGCTAAACAGATTTAAAGAGATCTTACTCACTTCCAGGCAATAATTTAAATATAATTCATTTTCTTTATGAGTTTTCTTCCCTTTTTTTACTTAGGCACTAATCCACAGTTAAAAGGATTGGAGTTTTTCATTAGAGGAAATTCTGAAGAGATAAAAACCCAGATTTCCCTGGAAATGTCAATAATTTAAGGAGTGAAAATGAGGAATGTCAAAATCTCAGTATTGACAAAGTCTGGGAAGTTGGATCCCACTGCTGTAATTTGATAATTTCTATTTATCTGAGATACGAGGCTGAAAGGAAAACCCTTCCTCTTTGATATTTCAGGCAGGGAAAAAACAACCTAACAATAAATACTTACAAAACAATCTGGCTCAGCCTGATTAATGGAACAGGAAATAAGATTAAAACTGTTAAAAACATGGAATGTTCACTCTGGAAAGCTCTGGCTCTGGAGGGCTGTCATTCCTTTTTCATTATCCAACTGTCATCAGTGAGACCAAATTCTGCTCTTTTAAAGATCAGGGACAGAGGTTGAAAGAAATCAACTTTGACAGCAGACTCCAAATGGATTCCACTGTCTTGCCATTAAATGAACAAGGCATTACTCAACAGATGGAAAATGAAAGGATTTTATTTGTTCAATAAAATAACCCCACCTTGAATAAAAGAACCTTAACCTTTGAAAAGACTTCAAACAAAAACCTCTAAATTAAATCTTCACAACGGAGCATCGCCAATGAAGACTTTTACAACCTCAAAAACGTTCTGTGATGATTTTTTGAAAATAATGATATTTTCAAAAAGAACAGCAGAAAATCACTCCTGGACAGTTTTATCTGCTCATTTTTAGGTCAATCATTCAGAATCCTGGATTTCCAGCATCTAGAATCCCAAATTTCCTCAGCTGCTACTTCTCCACTCCAAATAATGGTGTTTTCAAAAAGAACAGGAGAAAGTCACTCCTGGACAGTTTTATCAGCCCATTTCAAGGTCAATCATCCAGAATCCTGCATATGCAGCCCTCAAAATCCTGGATTTCCAGCATCCAGAATCCCAAATTTCCTCTTCTACTTTTTCTCTACTCCAAATAAAGTAAAAGGACCCAAATGGGGGGGGACCAAATTATTTGAATTTGGAAAATCTCCACGGAAGAAGGGGAGAAGTTCCCCGAGTTTGGGGCTTTTCTAAAATGCCACAAGTGGTCCTGTAACACCATCATGGTATTCAGGAGGGGTTTTGTGACATCCCCAGGCCAGGGACAAACACAGCCCAGGGGTTTGGGGGTCACCTCCTGCCCTTGGGACAGACCCAGAGGTCATGGGGCCGTTCCTGAGGTGACTTCACCCCGCTAGGATCCCAGGAGCACAGGGGAAAATTGATCTTCTCTTTTCAAATGTCTCTCTCTTGACTTGTGGGATAGCTCTGAGGCCACACCCAGACCCACTCTGTTCTCTCTGCTCTTATTCTAAGGTCTGACAAGAGCTTTTAATGTATGGATCAATTCCAAATCCAATTTACCCTGAAGGACACCACGATCCCATCCAAGCTGAGCCCAAAGCCCCTGGACCAATGTTCATCCCCCAGGGCCACGGCTCAGCCTCTCCCCACAAACATCTCCCTGTTCACACTTCCAGCCTCACAAATCTCCTGGCCTTGACCTCAACTCAGAGACCAAAAATCTCCCAGCACAGTCCCAGCACTGGGACTAATCATTTTTAGGACTTTTCCCTAAAATCTCAGCATTTTTCCCCTCACAGCTCTTACACCTGCGGGCCTTTGCCTCTGCTGAATTTGGGGCATCACAAACCCCACACAAGCAGGATGGGCTGGATTTCAGAGAATCATGGAATGGTTTGGGTTGGAAGGGACCTTAAAATCCACGTTGTTCCCACCCATGCCATGGCAGGGACAGCTTCCACCATCCCAGGGTGCTCCAAGCCTCATCCCTCCTGGCCTTGGGCACTGCCAGGGATCCAGGGGCAGCCATAGCTTCTCTGAGCACCAGTGCCAGGGCCTCACCTCCCTCCCAGGGAAGGATTTATCCCAAATATCCCATCTAAGCTGTCCCTCTTTTAGTGTGAAGCCATTCCCTGTGTCCTGGCACTCCAGATTCCCTGGCACCTCCAAACCAATCAACCTGTGGGATGAACCCCTCAGGGGCAGTGCCACCTCTCCCCCAGCAGTTAACTCCAAATTCCCACTGCCACCAGCAATGATCCCAACACTTCCTCCTGCTGAACTCACTCACAAACATTCAGCAACATTCCAGAGTGACAGATTTCAGGAATAAAAATAGTTGTTATGTAAAAAAAAAAAAAAAAAAAAAAAAAAAGGCAATTTTTCAAACAGATTCATTCAGTCAGGCCTGGTGGGAGCCCAGAGTTTGTATCAAAGTAAAAGTGTCTGAGGCAGTTCTGCTTCTGCTTCCAGCCCGGGCAGGAACTGATAGCTCTGAGTGGATAATTGATGGAGCCAATTAATCCCAGCAGACTGCATCAAATCAAACACAGCAAGTTCATCTTTCACATCCTCACTCCACAAAGAGGAATTCTGTTCACAGAACACCAGAGAAATGGCTCCAGAGGATGGTGTCCCAAGCAGACTTATCAAATGTCCCTCCCTGAATAAAGGAAATATATCCCAGCTAATTAAAACAGCAGCTGAGAGCAGGAATTAAAACTGGGCTGCTGAGGGGGAGTTTAATGTCTAAATCAAAGAGCAGCTCATTTCTCCTACTCCAAATTCCCTCCTCATTCCTTCAGAAAACAACTGGGGATCATCTTTAAGCATCTCAAAGTGCTCATCTGGTAGGGTTTTATTTTAATAGATGTGCAAACCTAATCCCAGATTCAGGATCTTGGATCATCCTTCTTCAGTTTATCAGAATTCTGTAGATAAAATTTATTTATTGCTCAGCTAGTTTGAAATATTTGAAGGATTCTGGCAAGTTGGCCTGGAAATGGAGTTGAACTACGTGAAGGATTAAATCTACGAACACAAACAAAAGTCAATCAACTGCCAAATTTTACTGTATTTAACACTGCCTTGTTAAAAATCTCTGTAAATCACACAGGTCTGCTTTGAAAAAGAGAAACTGGTCCTTCAGCTGGGGCTGAATTTTTAAAAGGGATGGTTTGGTGCCTGAAGTTGGCAAAAATCCACTGTTTCAACAGAGAGGAGATGAAAAAGAAGAGCAATTTCCCATTTTTAGTCATCACAGATTCCCAAAGCCGTGCCCAGCCCTCCTGAACCACCCCAAAATCCCATTTAACAAAATGTGGCAACAGTGAGAACTCCTCAAGATTCCTGTGGTGCTTCCTAGGGTGGGAAAGCAGAGGGAAATTCCCCTGAGCTCCTTTCCTCCAGGTTAAAAATCCCAAATCCTGCCTGGCTTGGGATTTGGGATTGGGACAGTGATTCCCAAGCAGGGCATGCTCCAGACACCCCAAATATTTCAAATAACTCAGAGTGGAACACAGGGATGGGATAAGGGAAACGTGGAGCATCGAGACAGGGCTGGCATCACGTGATGAGAAAAATCATAAATGAGGAGCAGGAAAAAAAAATAAGCAAAACAAAAAAGAAATGATTTCTCCAGATGAGCCCTGATAGCTTTGTGAGCACTGCCAGCCTACAAGCAGAGATTTTTATTAGCAACAGCTCTAATAAGAGGCAGCTTAGACCTCTGCCTCCTATCAAGGTGGAGAAAATGATTTTTCCTTATATTTAAAAGATTATCACTTCCTATCTCATCTCTTCTTATTAAGTTTACAGCAATATTAAAACAAGATTTGGGTGAATAAAGAACATAATATACTCCAAAATAGAGAATGTATTCTTTGGAGCATTATAAATGCTCCTGTCTGCTTGAATGGAATTTTAATGGAACAAACCCACTTTCTCTGAGGAGAAAAATCAAAAAAGAGGCAGAAAATACTTTGCTTTTCCAAAGGCTTCATTAAAAAATCTTGTTTTACAAGCAGAGATCACTCTGAACTGAGGGACTATCAAAGAACTGCCTGTAACAGATTAACAAATCACCTCTGGTCATTCTTTCAGCTGCCAGAATGTTTCACAAATGGAAAAAAGTCATTTAGGGGAATAAAAGAAATTCCTATTTGATATCAAATTAAAGTAAAAGCGGATTTGGACACCTCTCTGTGCATTTTGCTGCTTTTGATCAGAAAGGAAAAGGAAAAGGAGAGGTTTGGGAGGTGAGAAAGGGATTTTGGATTGGGAATGGGAGCTGGAGATGGGAAAAGCTGCCTGACATAAATCCTGGAAAAAAAAATCCAGGGAAAAGCTCTGCTCCAGCCCAGCCTCTGCACTCCCTCCTTTGCCCCCCAAATGGATACATTTTGTCATGGCACAAAAATGGCATTTCCAATTTAATATCTGAATTCTGGAACTAGAGAAAATGTCTTTGCCTATCCCAATTCCTGAAATTCCCTATTTTCTGTTTGGTTGGGTGTCACTGCAGGTCTGTCCTTTGAGCTGAGGGTAGAGGAATCCTATCATTTATAATTAAATTAATAATAATAATAAATTAATATTATTTTTAAATGGGCACAATTTGTCTCAGGACTCTTCCAGAAGCTGGAGCTCAGTTTTTATCCTCCTGGGCACTGCTTTATCCCATTTTAAGCTTCCAATTAAGTGAAAACTTTCTCCAAACCCATCCTAAATTCTGCAGTGAAACTACAAATTAATCACCCATAAATTTGTGTTACGTGCACAAATATGTACACACAAATATTTTACTACACTGCATTTTTAAACCAGATTTAACAGAAATATTCCTGTTTTCCTTACAACATTAATTTTTCTGGAGATAAGTCAGAGAATTTTCCCTCAAGCCTTTTTTAATCCTAAGTTTTACGACTGCTTTAAAAGAAATATCTCCATTTTCATTTGCTAAAATACTGCTTTGCCTAAAAATTAAGTTTTCAGAACTAAACAGGGTGAGTTTTGTGGTTTGGATTAATTCCTCTGAGGGACAAAGTGGGGACCAGCTCTATGAACACCAAATTAAAAAGTTTGTGCACAAAAATCCTCAAGCAACCCCAAAAAATCCTGCCTGTAAAATGCTTCTATTTAAGTATAATTAAGTATTTAAACACTTTCATTTTATCCATAAATAGAGTTTCCATAAATACTCTGGGATTTCACAGGGAGTTTGCACAAAGCACAATTGTTTCCAAACTATTCTTTTCCTTTTTGCTCCTAAAACCAGGAGCAAATTTAGGACAGTTTACTACAATTCCTGAAGAACCATCAGTTAAAAATAATAATAATTTTTTTTTCCAAACCAATCAAGGAGTTTTTAAGCTCCAGCTGAGCTGCACTGAGTTTTTAATTGATTTTTTTTCTTTTAACAACCATTTCTCTGTGTGTGTTATCCCAGGAGATGTGCTGGAAGTGGGAAAAGCTTTTGGAATTCCAGAGCAGCAGCAGGAGCACAGAAATTCCCCTGGGAGCTTCCCTGTCCCCAGCAAAGGATCCTTTCCAAGGAGCAGCTCCAAATTCTCTCTCATTCCTTCAGAAAACAACTGAGCATCATCTTCATGCTACTGCCCTCTGCTGCTCCTGGATCAGGGATAGGAAAAAAAATCCCTACCTTGGGTTAATTTGTGACTGAGCAACTCAAATGAAGGATTCCGGTGTATTTAAATCTAGAATGTTGCAATTAAATGAATTATATACAAATTAAATTTGTGTATAATTCGTGCAAATTAAATTTGTGCAAATGAAAAATTGCATTAGATGGTTCTTATTTTGGATCATTTAAATAGCCATATTTTAATAAAATTTTAATATCTGGAAAAGAAGTCTCTGAGAATATTTATCCATGCTGGTAAATGAAATAAAGTTCAATTTTGAGAGGTTTAAATTACTTCAAGGCAGTGCCAACGGGTCCCTGCTCCAGACTGGAATAAAAACATGGGAATAAACAAGTCTGGGAGTGGAAAACTTTGAATTATAAGGTTGGTAATATTGATTTTTGGGATAATATATTCAATTTGGGATTATATATTGTATAGTTTAGGATAATATACTCCATTTTGGATAATATTGTATTATTGAAGTCATCAGAGGCAAAGTCCAGGAATAGAAAATGCAATTTCTGCTCCATCCAACAGCAGGAAAAAGTGGGAGTGGGATCCCTTCCCTCTCTGCAGAGCATCCCTTTGCTTCCAGCCTCACCTGGGACACACTGGTGTCCACAATTATTAAAATCCCAACCTTTTTTGTTGGAAAACCAACGTGGCAGAAGCAATCCTGCAGAATTACCTCAGGCAGATCCTACAAAAGTTCACTGCATTTTTCCTGCCAGAGCCATCCTGGATTTCCCTGCTTTTCCCACTCCCCTGCAGTGAATTAAAGGCTGCAATTGTCCTGAATTTTTCATTCCTGCAGCAGAACAAATCCTTGGCTCTCCTTGAACACACACAATCCTATTTTAGGTTTTAAAGGACATCAACTTTTCCATTTAAGAAGCAGGCAATAATTAAAGCCCATTTCCCTGGTGCCATTTAATTAATCCCTAAATTGGAGAAACACTGGCTGTGAGGGTGCATAACATGGAATGGCTAAAAAACAGAATTAAGGAATGGGAAACTCCTGGAATTGTCCTGTTTTTTATATCCCAGGTGTATCCCTGAGGCACAGGACACACTGAACATTTCCTGGGATGGTCAAACCTCCAAGGAAAAAAGGGATGGAGGTGGGGAAGAAGCAGGGCAGGTAATCAGAAGAGACAAAAGTGAAAATTTCTGGTAATTCCTAGGGATGAAATGCAAAGAGAAAAAAAAAATCCCACTTTTCTGAGGTTTCAAGGCTCAGCTAATGTGAAGCTTTAATTATTTTTGCAGTTTGGGGTTTTTATTAAACGTGCACTGAAATATGAAACTTCCAGCTAATAGAACACATGTGGAGGTAGACAGAGCTCCTCTGGAATGATTTCATTCATTCCACGGACAGGGATGCCAGAAAAACAAAATCTGAGTTCAGAGCAACCACCAGGACACAGAAGGCAAGAGGAGGGAAAAGTTACAACCAGCAAAATCCAGCAGAAAAGCCAAGATTTGGTACCTGAGCACCTCTGGCACCTTGGAGATTTCCCTGCTCACACCTCAGGGAAGGTTTGTGCTGTTTTCTCTCTCTGTTCCCAGGAACTTCCCGAGTTCCTGCTTTGTGAACCTTTCTCCTGGAACTGGGATGGAAAAGCTGCAGCACCAAACCTCACCTGCACAGGGGAACCCCCAGCACCTGCTCTGGTGTAAATCGTGGAAAACAGGAATTCCCACTGGGAAATCTTCACGGGGAATATTCAGCAGCCAGGCTCAGATTCAGTCTGTAGTGAGGATATATTTATCATTCAGCTGAAAACACTCACTCACAGGAGCCCCACGTTATTCCTGATTATCCACATTCCCCTGTGCCTGGGCAGGGTGAGTTAGGCTTCAACAGATCCAGGAAAAAGCCTGGAAAATAAAGGACAGGTGGGAAAACTCCAGGAGTTTCTTGGAGCAGCTGACTGGAAGCTGCTGCTTTGCTCTGTGCTTCCCTGCCCTCATCCCAGGACAGGTTCCCTGCTCTCATCCCACTCCTGCTGCCAAGGAAAAGGGATCAGTTCCAGCTCCCAGCCTTAAACCACGAGCAGGGTTTAGCTGAGCTGGTTTAACTCCTCCTCCTGGGCAGTTTTGGGGGCTCACAGCTCCCACAGAGCAGCCCCAGAGCTCCCCCCACTATGGGGGTGCTCCTCACCCCTCCAGTGCTTCAGCTGCTGTTGAAGCTTTCAGTAATTCGTGCTAAAAATCCCCTCAACATCTGCTTGCTTCTGGCTTTTAATCCACTGAAAAAATGGATTTTTTTTATCCATTTCCCAGCAAATACTTCTGCAGGAGCTGAGGGTTCCTGGGAATTGTTCTGGCTGGTGATGCTCAAGGCACTGAAGTTCTTTCACACCAAAACACAGCTGAGTGAGCGAAGAAAAAGCAAAAACCCAGCACTTCATCCTTTGTTTTAACCACAGTTTAAAAGCAGAGCTCAGAGCACAGTTAGTTTTAAAAAATTCCCTAAAAACTGGATTTTAAACTGATTTCCCATCCATGTGTGTACAGCCAACAACCACTGAGGCAGGAGTCAGATTATCCCAAATCTGAGTGATAGCACAGATAGATAGATAACATCATTGAAATCCCCAAAAACATAATTAATCATGGTTTTCTTCCCTGTCTCACATCTATGACACAGCCCTGTGCATGCACAGACACGTGGATACACAAATTTCCACAGGAATAGCAAATGCAAGGGGAAAATAATTCTGTGAGGTTTTAATTACAAATAAAATCAATTTAATCTACATGCCACACTCAGATATAAAACCACCCAGTACTAAGGTGTAATTTGGACAGCAATATTTCACAGAGAAGGAAAAAAACCCCCAATAATTACCAAAATAACATCTCAAAAAAATCACCTTTCCAAGATTCCCTTCTGCAAAAGCACCTGTGATGCAGCCCTGAGCAGAGAACATTTCCAGGGTTTATTTTCTGGTTTAAATCCAAATGGTGCCAAGTTCAGAGTGCTGGGGGCTGCTCTGAGCTCCAAACCCTGCTGATCCTGCTTCATCCCAGGCAGGATCCCAGATGTCTCCCAATTTATTCAGATCCACCAGGAACCAAACAATTCCTCACACTCTGATTCAGTAATTAGTGCAGAACAGAGCTAAAAATCCCTTAAATATTTGCTTGCTCCTGTTTTTTAATCCATTAAAAAATAATCATAACTAAAAATCCACTAAAAAAGAACCATAACTAAAAGATTTCCCAGCAATGGAAACCCTGCTGATGGCAGAGCCTCCATCCCAGGCAGGAGCCCAGATGTCTCCCAGTTTATTCAGATTCACCAGGAGCCAAACAATTCTTGGTGAATCTGACTTGCTTTGTTTAAATTTAATTCAATTTAAGTATCTGGAAAACTCAGTTTTAAAACAGATATACCAACACTAAATATAATGATAATCACACTCTGATTCCTGGATTCTCACTCTGGCCTGGAAGCTTCTTGCAGGAGGATTTTTGTGCTCTGTTTTAGCAGAACTCAACATTTCAAATGTGTCTGAGATCAAAAGTGAGCAGTTCTGCTGCACCTGCCCTGGGATTCCTGGGAATCCTGAGCTCAGGTCAGTGACTCCTCAGCCAAGGAAAAGCTGCTTTTCCTCACTTGATTTTGCAGAAGCACCTCAGAAAATCTTCACATCAACAACAACAAAAAAAGCAGATCTGCTTCCCTCAGGACAGCCATGCCATGAAAAAGGATAAAATGTAAAAAACAGAGTAATTGGTTCAATAAATGTTGAGTTCCTGAGGACTGAGGGGACATCTGGTGACAGAGGAGAGCAGACAAGAACACCCTGTGCACTCTGTCCTCAACCCAGAAAAGACCGGGACAGGGGAGAGGCCAAAGCAGGGAGAAAACAGAGAAAAAACACCTTGCAGGAGTGCTGAACCAAGCTGGGCCAAATATGAAATATTTCCTTCAGGTTTTATCCTTTTGCAAGTTATTTCTTTCACCAGAGCAGGTTTGACTCTTTAAAACCAGCACTAAAAATGGGGGATTGTCCCAATTTACATCAAAGACCAAGGAAAATGCTGCTTAAACTCAGTGCTGCTCCTACCTGGCCGTCCTGACCCACGTGCACTTGGTGTATCTGCAGGTTCCCCTGGAAAAGGAGAGAAAATGCACAATCAGCACGAGGTTGGCATTGCAAAAGCTGCAAAAAAATCTGTTTCAATAGGAAGGAAATCTGAATTTAAGAAGTTCTGCTGAAGGTTCTTTAGGCAATCCAGCTCCACTCAGCCTCCAAAGCAAGGAGGTTTCCCACCCAGCATGTTTTGCTTTTGGAAGTTACTGGATAATCTGGTTTTATGCAAAATTTTTCTGAGGTAAAACTTTTGGTTTTCCTTCTTTATATAAACCTGCAAATTGAAATCCAACCCTTACTATCCCAGAATTAGCAATCTAACACTTTTACAGGGTTGCAGAGCTATTTACTATTTGCTTTTTATTTTATCCTCATTCCATACTGAAAACCAACACAGTTCTATTACAGGGATTACATCTATAACAACAACAAAAAAATCCTCAATAAATCAAAGTATTTTAAGCTCCAAAGTCTAAAAAGGAAATCTTTATGACATGAAGTTTTTATTCACATGCTCACAGATGTCCTTCCAAAAGTACACTTGGATTAAGGACAGGCAGCTTCCCAAAAGAGCCTTGCAGTGAAACAGCACATTTTGGAGGACAAAATCCCAATTTTTGTGCAGTTTCTCTTGCTGGCAGCTCCTCTCTCACTTGTGTACATTGTCATCAATTTAAAACCAGATGTTTTCATCTGTCAGGGACAAATGCAGCCTTTGAAAGTCCCACAGACAAGAAGAGCCAAAGGATCCAGGGTGTGCTGGAACCTCAGGATCCAGTCCAGCAATCTCTGCTGAATCATCAGTTTTTTTAATGGTTCTTTACCCAAAAACTCCTTCAGTTTTATGGCAGCACCACACACTAGAGCCAGGATATTTCAATCCTTTCTTCTCTCTCTCAAGGCCTGACAGGCCCTTCAAAGGACAAGCCTTTAACTATAATATTTATAGAATTTTTACGATAATATTTATTCTCCAGTAGCTGCCTGTGTTAACAATATTCCTTCACAAAGTGGTTTTATGAGCTGTGATTTGGGTTCTTTGGACAGGGATTAAACCAACCCAGGCAGATCCACTTCCCAGTGAGGGAAAAACCTTGACAGGGAAATGGGACAGATTCAAATTGTTGCCTGTGTTAATGTTTAACCTGATTTTTCTATTCCTTCTTCATTTAAACAAAGTGCACGAGAAATCCAAGAGCAGTTTTAGCAGTCAGGAGATTTTTAAATAACCAATAACTGCAGCAAATACACAGGGAAATCCACCTGGATTTGGGAGCTGAGCTAAAATTGGAGGGTTTAGGATTGAATTTATCCATTTCCAGTTCTCCATATCCATTTATCCATTCCATTCCACTGAACTATTTTTCTGGAAAAAAATTAAGAAGTGCAAATACTGCAGTGCCAGATGAGCTGGTCAGGAATGAAGGGTAAATTCATTCTGCAATATTCCTTTATTAGATGGTGGCTGAAGGTTTCTCCAACTCCTGTTCAACCATGAAAGGCCCTGAGTGTTCTGACCACGTTTAGTTCATCAACCTAAACGGAATAATTTCATTTTTAAGCAGTGCAAGCACCTGATTTCCTGTTAAACTCTGTCAGTACTAAATTTCCAAAGATCATCAGCCTTATACAACAATTAACACACACTGAGCTGTCAGAGCTGGTGAGAGAGGGAAAAAAAATCAAAATAATAAAAGTAGAATGAATATAAACAATAATAATGAAAAAGAAACCCCCAAGACCCCAGAGGCAGAAGCAGCAGGTTCTAAAGCACATTTTCTGCTGGTTCCAGCACATTTTCTGCTTTTCACTCAGCTCCCAGGGCCCCCAGTGAGCCCCCAGGCTTTGCTCACCTCGCTGTCCTGTGTGATCTGCACCTGCTCTCCCTGGGGCACCTGGGCTATGTGGAGATGGCCCTGTGGGATCCACAACAAAAGAAAACACCAAGGAGCATCAGAGGAAAATCACAACTCCAGGAAGCAGCTCCTGCCTTGCAGGCAGCAGAGTTTCATGGAGAGAAGCAAAATGTGCAACGAGGAGCTTTAAAAATGCAAAGTGCACCTGTACTGCCCCAGCTTTGGATGGAAATAAAAGCAGAGGGGCTTGGACCAAAGATTGGTTCATTTCTACTTCAGAGGAAGGAAAACAGGCATCATCATCATCATCATAGCAATAACAACACCACCAATTGCCTTTTTGACTGGTACTCAAACCCTGGGCTTAACTTGCTTTGTTGACTGAAACTTTAATTCAATTTAAATATCTGGAAAACTCAGTTTTAAAGCAGATATACCAACACTGAGTATCTCCAAGAGTGAGGTTTCCAAAGGTGTCTCATTTTCCACCTATTTTTGCTCACTCACTGGAGCACAGACCACGCTAAGGGCTCTCAGCTGCTGGGATTTGGCAGGAAATCATTAATTTGAACAATTCCCCTGATTTATATTGGTGGGAATCTGCCCTGATGGTTTCAATCCTGTAATATTTGGAATTGCTGCCCATTCCCACCACTCTCCTGGTCCTATTTGATGGCAGCAAGGAGAAGAGGGGCTGGAATTCCTCGTGCAGCCCAGCCACTGTGATTTACCTGAGGGGAGATTGGATTCTAAATAACCTCCTGGAGGTTTTATAAAGCTTTGTGTTCATTTTAATATGCCTGCATGAGATTAAAGATAATCATTTGGAATTCTGTCA
Organism: Chloropsis cyanopogon; assembly: GCA_013400585.1. Taxonomy (NCBI): domain Eukaryota; kingdom Metazoa; phylum Chordata; class Aves; order Passeriformes; family Irenidae; genus Chloropsis; species Chloropsis cyanopogon. The sequence goes on from WEZZ01003989.1 coordinate 188,973, forward strand.
AAGGCCCCTCTGATTTTATAACACAAGAACAATTGCCTGTGATTTTCAAAGACACACAGATCCCTCTATTTCCAACAGTTTCATTTCCTTTGGAAGGAAACTGGCTATTTATAGGGAGAAAAACCACACTGAAAGTGTCCCTCTGACAATAGGGGCTGGAGAGAAAATTATAGCACTGCCCAGCCCTGGGGGAGATTAAAATCACTTTCCCTCCTTCACTTCAAACTCTCAGTGCTCCCAGGAAAAAGATGGAATGTTTAGAAGATCCATTTATAGCAGTTTTTTTCCTGGATTCCACAATTTGAAGGATAATTAATACATCCAGATCTTTTAATGAGGCAAGTTTTTATCACTTCCATCTATAAACAAACCATCTGTTCTATTAAAGTCATATATTTCATATCATTTTCCTTTCTATCTTGTCTTTCAAGACTTGAAAAGTACTTTTCAGTCATCAGTTAAATCTCACCCACAGATCCATAAGGAACTCCACTTTTAAAATCTATATGGATTTCAAAAGACAAAGAAATTCCCAGGATAATATTGAAAAGTTATGGCAAAAGTGGAAAAGGAAGATTTCCACCCAGTTCTGGCACGAAGAGAATTATTTCACTGAGGACACTTTTCAAAAATAATTTGAATTTCAAACAGTCCTTGTAGTGCCCTGTAGGACACAAGAATTAAAGTGAAGGTGGCTTTTTTCAGAGTACACTAAAACCACAGATTAAAATCATCAGGCTTGAGTGGTGGTGGGAGTGTCAGGCTTAAAAAATGTCAATATTTAGAACTTTCACTGATAGACACAGAGCTCATCAAACACACATGGGAAGGACTCAGCTCCCAGATGTTCCAAAGTGCCTGAGAATGCAGTTTTACAGAAAAACAAATAAATAAATGTGATTTTGTTGTGTAAGTTGCACCAGGACTACCTCTGAAGTATAAATCACTAAGTAAACACAGCCAGGAAAAGGCTGATAATTCTCTATATAACAACCCAAGTGCATTAATTTGCATTGATTGTGTGAGGAAATCCTGCATGGAATTTTTTTTGTCAAATAACTCTAATTAATTTTTTTTTTCCATAAGCCTCCAGCGTGTATTTTCTGGAAACCTGAAGTGCTGGCAGGTCATGATTTCAGACTCCAACACCAGACTGCAGCTGAAGCAGAGCTCTGGCTGGTTTGGGAGGAGGGATTTAGGAAAAGTGAGGACATACTACTTGGACTTGTCCATCCTCTCCAATCTGGTGGATCTGGACCTGCTGGGCGTTGGCCAGGGCGTAGTGCAGGGCCTGGGGCTGGTTCTGCTGCATCTCACTGGAGGCTGACACCGAGCTCTGGGACCCCTCTGGAAAAAAAAGAGACCAAATTCCAGCTTTATTTTATGTGCATCCCCCAAACCGTTCCTAAAACCCCGTGGAAATCAAATCCAGTCAGTGGACACAGATCATTCACCATTCATATTCCTGGGCATGGTGGAGGTTTGCTACAAACCCCACAGATTTCCAAAGGTTTGGAGAGCTCCTGTTTAAAAAAAAAGCAACTTTTGGAACCTAAGTCCCAGATTCTGCAGCTGAAAAGTCCCATCAGAACAAAAGCACAGAAGTTTTCTGAGGAATTCAATGGTTTTTGTTCACCTGAGAGGCTGAGAACAATTTCTGCCACCACCACCCCGAGGACACCTTTAAAAACCCATCCTGCCTACTGTGAGAAATGAAATTATCAGATAAATAAAGGGAATACCCCAATTGTTTTCCAAGATCCATCCCCTGCAATTCATACTGACACACACGAGGTCTGGAATTGTATTTTTGAACCTCAAAATGACAGGTGGATTTCTTGATTTATTACATTTAAACACACCTCACACTGCAGAGTGGAAATGTCTCTGAAAAGGGAATGTTAAACATAAAAAATGGGAGTTATCTTCATGCAGCAGGGACAAAAACCACCAGGAAACCTCAGTGGGATTTCCAGAGGGTAAAAACTTGTAATGGACACATCATAGATCCATTTTGAGGTTTTCCAGCTGCAGGGAAAGGATTCTTCCAAACAGAAGAGGCAAAAGGCAAGTAAAAAGGACAGAAACCATTAATTTTTAATATCTCTACTAAATACTCCAAGATTTATTCTGCAAACACACTGTTAGTTCTGCAGGAATGAGCTTTATTCACTCAAATATTTTAACGGGAATGTTCTTTAATAAAATCAGCCATTTAAGGGGTTTTTTTTTCCTCCTGTCTGCAAATGTTTGGGCACAAAGATAATTTTGAGGTTTAGGTCTGAGCATGGGAACTAGGAACTCCAAACCACCAAGTTAATATTTATTTATTTGTTGAAAAGTTGGGTTGTTTAACAATTCAGGCAGCTCTGATTCTGCTAACGAGCTGGAACACAGAATTCCAGCCACAAATTTCCACAGGAACCCAGGGAAACACAACAAATCCACATTTTTGGTGCCTGTTGGACACACCTTGAATCCCTCACATCTCAGCAGGTAACTGCAGAGCTTTTATAATTCCATAAATGCAGCCTGTGCAATTCCAGCTTTTCCTGCACTGCTGTAGAATTTGCTGCACAGAATTCCAGGTGGCATTGAGGAATCCCAACTGGCTGAAAAGTGCTGAACCTTGTAGAAAAACTGCCCCCTCAACCAAATAAAAATGGCATTTTTTAACCAAATAAATGATAAATGGCATTTATCAGCCAAATAAAAATGGCACTTTTTCCAGCTGGGATACCACTGGCTTTGTCATGGCCACTGGAAGGAATGGATATCCTGGAAAAATCCATACCTGAGCCTCTTTTTCTCTTTTTCTCTCATTTCCATTAATTTATTCCTAATATTTGATGCAATTCACTTCTCTGTTTTTTGATTTACAAATAGCATGACCAAGAAAATCCACTGCTATCATCTGCTCCTTCAGGGCTCCAGCAGGATTCCCTCAGGATTTTGAGGAACAAATTCCCCTCGGGATTTTGAGAAACAATTTCCCTCAGGATTTTCAGGGACAATTCCCCTCAGGATTTTGAGGGTCTCAAAATCTCAGGATTTTGAGAAACAAATTCTCTCAAGATTTTGAGGGATAATTCCCCTCAGGATTTTGAGGAATAAATTCCCCTCAGGATTTTGAGGGACAAATTCCCTGAGGATTTTGAAAGACGAATTCCCTCAAGATTTTGAGGGATAATTTCCCTCGCAACTTGGTCTTTCCTTTGCGTTTCCCATTCTTTCCCTATGGAATTCAACTGAGCTGATGGCAACTCAACCTCAGTCAAACCCCAGTGTGCAAATACAGAATCCTCCATTTATAATATTTATTTTCTGATTAAGTTATGTGATAAAAGATTAGCAAAGAAACAAAACCTGCAGCAGAGAAATGTATTTTATATATTTTTATGATATGCACATATTGAAATGCATTTTTAACTCTAAGGCCTAAAAGTCTTGATTTTTAAATCACTTTTGGCTTCAGAGGACAGAAATTATTGTACTTTTTGGAGGTGCAAGAGGAGCCACAGCCTGGATGGAATCACCTTGGACCTCTCCTATGGTCACCTATAAATAGATTTAAATTTGGCTTCACTGCAACAACCAAAACTGGGAGGGGGTTTCTCTATTTTGTTCGATTTTTTTAGCGTTTTTCTTTCTTAGGAAGAAAGGAGAGGATTCAGCCACGTCTAAAAACAAAACATCCTTTATGAGTCCTGGTTTTCCCCTCTTCATCTGGGAGCAGACAAAGGGAATATTTATCCACTTTTATAAACATTCCCCACTACAAACAAACACAACCATGAGGAGCACACCCAGCCTGGGGAGAGGAGCTGTCAGCAGTGATAAATCCCTGGAAACCATCGAGCCTCACATTTCCAATCTGGATCCTTGGAGACTCCCTGGCAGGAGGAGCCACAGCTGAATTCCAGAATTTTCCATGAGTTCCCAAGGGACAACTGGGACACGAACCCTGCAGGTTCCCGAAGAACCTTCAAGGATATGTGGGTTTAATTCTCAGCTAAAATCACTTTTTAAGGCAGAATCTTTGGTGCTTTCTAATCCGTTCCTGTTCCACTTCTTATTTATCTGTTGAGGATTTTCATTTTCATGGAATCATGGAATTGTTAAGGGTGGAAAAGACCTTTAAGATCATCAGGTCCAACACCACCACCATGGTCACCATTGACCATGTCCCCAAGTGCCACATCCATGGGAATTTTGGACACTTCCAACGATGGAGACGCCACCACTGCCCTGGACAAACTATTCCAATGCTGGACAACCCTTTCCACGAAGGAATTGTTCCTGATTCCAACCTAAACTTCTCCTGGTGCAACTTAAGGACATCTCCTCTCATCCTGTCCCTTGTTCCCTGGGAGAAGGGACAGGTTCCACAGCAGGAGGGATTCACACTTAGGAATTCTGGAATTAAAAATTGTTTTCCTGGTGCCCAGAGCTCCACCCTCACACCTCTCCTCACAAACAGGGATGCATCTCCTCGTTGTAGCCCCAGAAAGGGAAGGGTGGATGGATTAACCATCCCCAAACCCACAAAAAGCAGGAAAAAACCATTCCAGAGCAATGGAAATAAACCTGCAAACCATCACCTCCCCCTGCCTCAGCCCCCAGTTGTGTGGAACAGCTTTGAAGATTTGGCTGCACATCCAGTTTTTAATGTGACACCTCAGCACAGGCCTAAATCTACACAGAAATCCCAAAGTCAGGGAACTAATTAAAAATTCCAACATGGAAAATTGTGATAACAGCTTGAACAATCTGAAGAGAAACGAAAAGAAAGGAAGAAGGAACTCTTCAATTAATCCTCCTCCCAAACCCCTCATTTCCTACAGCATTCCCTGCACAGACTCCAACCCTTTCCAAAGGAATAGCCAGTGAAATTATCATGGCAGCCACGTGGATGTCCCTGCTTGGGGAAAAAACATGGGGAAAACACACCTTAGGTACTGCAATGTTGGCTCCAAGAGCAGAGCAAACCACAGCAGTCAACACCTCCTTTCCAAAAAAAGGCATGGATTCAAGCAAACAGCCAGGCAAAACCAGGAAAAGCAACTTCTGCCTGAATTTACCAGTCAGTTAAGTGTAGAAAAATCTTAATTAACATCTCTGGGGGTGAGGGACAAAGAAAATCCTTTTTTTTTTCCCACCAGGCTCCCCAGATATGATTTTCCCTGCAGGTTTATCCCTCTTAAACACCAAATTCCAAGCCCAAAGCCTTGGAGGGTCTGTGGGCTCAGCCTCCTGCTTTGCTGTCGTTTCCAGAGTTAATTTTCCCATGTGATGAACAGAGCAGAGAGGAAATGTGTTGTCACTTTTCACCACGCTCCAATCAAAGCCACGTGCTCCAGGAACTGTTCATCCCAACAAGAGGGAAAAGCCTCAAAGCTTTGGCATTTCCAACAAGTGCAAGAGGAGTGAGTTTGAACAACAATCCTGTTGTGATGCAAATAATTCCGAATTCTTGATTGTGTGTGCAATAATTCATAAAAAAAAAAATCAAAATCCCAAATAAATGAGGTTGGAAGTGGTCTCTGGAGATGATCTAATCCAATGTCCTTCCTCAAACCTTGGGCAACCAGAACTGGTGGCTTTGGGCTGCACCCAGGCGGATTCTGGTGTTTCCAGGGATGGTGACAACCTCTTACTGTGCTCAGTCATCCTCAAAATTCCTCAGAGCCAGGGAAAGCAAAGTCAGTCACAGCTGAGTGAGTTTCAGGATGCCATATTTATATATTGTTTAAATTAGGCAAATTAATTGCTGCTAAAAACAACTCTGAAGATCCCAGTCGTAGGAAATCCCATTTAAAGGGAAAGGAGTGACCAGGGTTTGGGAATATCTCAGGAAGTGTTCCAGGTTAGATGGGGTTTGGAGCACCCTGGGATGGTGGAAGCTGTCCCTGTCATGGGATGAGCTTTGAGGCCCTTCCCACCCAAACCAGGCTGGGATTCCATGCTTTTCTGAACAGGAGCATGAGGAGAGCCCAAGCCAGAGCAGCTGGAACAGCCCAGAAGAGCAGCTCCAACCCTGGATCCCCACATCCTTGCCAGGGAAACCTGCTCCAGGTTTTCTGCTGCAGACAGAGCACCTGGAAGCTGAACCTGGAGCTGGGCCAGGGGCACAGGCAGCTCCTCAAGCAGCTGAATTTCCAGAATCACCCTGAACACAGGCTGACACTGGCTGGGCTGCCGTGCCCCCCTGCCCTCAGCCCCTCTGCTGTCACAGCTCCTTCCCCTCAGAGCTGTGGGACATGGCTGGCTGCAGGAATTCTGCTCCTGCACTGCACAGCTGGATCCTCTGCACCGCTGGGAACTGGGATGCTGCAGTTCCACCCAGGGGTGTGCAAGCAGAGGCAGAGTCTGAGCACTTCATGGAGCTACCTGCACACAGAGGTGCAATTCCAGCCCTGGCAGGCCACAGTTACCTTTAGAAACGTGGGAATCCACATTTCCCTTCTCTTTCTTTTCCCCAAATACTCATGAGCCTCCCAAGCTGCTCTCCTGTTTCTCCTCAGGCAGGTGAAATCCCACTCCTGGTGGCTTTGGGGATGAAAATGAGCTTCTCAAAGCACCCCTGACCCTGCAGAGTGCTCAGGTTTTATAAAGTCGCTCCTGTGTTTTTCACAGCACTGAATTCCTCCCCCACCTTTCCAGCCTCCCCAAAACACAGTGCCAAAGCCACTCTGAATAAGAGCAATATTTTAAAGAGAATTTACCAAGGATCCATGGAACATTTCCCAGGATGTTACCAAAGGCAGCTTTTAATATTCCTGCCTGGATCTGCTGCTCCTGCACGGCCCAGCCAGGGCCAGGCCAAGGCTGAGCAGGGACAAAGCCACCCCTCAGCCACCATCGGCTGCAGGTGCCATAAAAACTCCTGGAAAATCCTGGGATTGATGGAGCAGGGCCAGCCAGCTGCACTCTGCTGAAATGAGGCAGCCTGGACACCCCCCAAAATTCCAATTGTCTGTCTCCCCCTGCTCCCACAGCACTGCTGAAATCCCAAAGCTTTGGGATGCTTTGGGTTGAATTTACTCCTTGTACAGCCCAGGAGTGAATTCAGGTGGTTTTGTACCTGTGGAACATTTTACTCACAAATCAATTTTGTGGGACTGAGAGGAAAAAAAATGGATTTTCAGCTTAACCACAACAAGAAACCAACCCAAATTCATGATCCTACAGCCTTCAGGAGACAGGAATCCACTGACTCTGAGTTTTACATCTCTACAGGTGTCTCCAAACCTCCAAAACAGATTGAAGACGAATAATTTGAATAATAAATCTCAACACCACTCAAGAAGTACAGGCTAATGAGCACAGGCTGTAATATCCACCTACTTTTATCCTGAAATACTGATTGCTGAAAGACTGAAAGTAAAAATCCCATCAACATAGAGGGCTTATGGTTATCATTACATTGATTAGTTGTTTTAATTTGAGATTTTTGGATGGGATTCCCTGTTCCAGCACATAAATTTTTCCATTGAAAGCAGATTTTGTCATTCTTTGCATGAGATACAGTGGTTAGTGTTAACATGCAACCAAAAATTTTATGCAGGCAAATAAACTGACTTCCTTTTCTTTGGGCTGCCTTCCAAAGCCCTGTTTTTAATATCTAATGTACTAAAGTCCCAGAACACTGCTTTATATTAAAAGCATGAGCCAGAAATGTCCTCAGAGAACACTCCTGAGGTCAGGATTTTTCATTTGTTATTACAATCCAGGCCTCCATACCTAGATGGAAATATGGAATCACCTACAGCACATTTCATGTCTGCAGAGGAAAACACTTCAGGAACAGCATTTAGCACGTCCCACTGAATGGTGTGAACACACTGGGAAGGATTTAGTCACTTGATTCCTCTCAGGAACAACAACTGCAAGGATATTTGGACTTTTTCCTCAAAGAGCTGAGCGTGGTAAAAATACAAAAATACAGCACAAAGCTGCAGGAGCTGAATCCACGGGGGTGGACAGAAAGCAGGGTTAGGTGGGATATTGGCAAGGAATTCTGTGAGGCTGGGAGGGTGGGGAGGTGCCCAGAGAAGCTGTGGCTGCCCCTGGAAGTGTCCAAGGCCAGGCTGGAATAACCTGGGACAGTGGAAGATGTCCCTGCCCATGGCAGGGGGTGGAATGAGATGAACTTCAAGGTCCCTTCCACCCAAACCATTCCAACATTCCACATTCCCTCAGCAAAGCCAGGCAGCCAAATTAAAATTCAGGCCCCTTGGAAACCAACAGGGATTTATTATTTGGGGGGGAAGGTTTGGTTTTTACCTGAGCCACTGTAGGAGGAGGATGAGGGGGTTCTCCTGGAGAAGCTTTTCACAGCCAGGCTCTGCCCTCGCTGCTTCCTCCTCCAGGCTGTCCTGCACTTGGAGTCGATGCTCTGCTTGATGCGGTACCAGTCCGACTCTGTGATGCCAAATTTGTAAAACAGGTGGCCTGGAATGATGGGAGAAAAGAGAAAATCATCAACACAAAGCTGTATTTTCCAGAAAACACGGGGAGGACACACCCAGTCCCACACACCAGGGCAAAGACCCCACAGCTGAGCAGTGACAGCACTTCGACAAAACTTATTCCCAAAAGTCAGTAATTGTTCACCTGCACAGCTCTGGGTGTAAAAAGTGCCAGCAGTCCATGGAATTTTATCACCTGCAGAGCTCTGGGTGTAAAAAGTGCCAGCAGTCCATGGAATTTCATCACCTGCACAGCTCTGGGTGTAAAAAGTGCCAGCAGTCCATGGAATTTTATCACTTGCAGAGCTCTGGGTGCAAAAAGTGCCAGCAGTCCATGGAATTTTATCACCTGCACTGTCACATCCAAGCTGTGCCAAACCAAGAGGATGATCCAGCACTCCAGAGCCAAAGCTGGATCAAGGATTTCTCCTCACTGATAGTACCCCACAGTAAGTCTGACTGTTAAGTACAAAACTGCTGGAGTAGGAAACTGCAGAAAACTCCCTATAAAGAAAAAAAATCTACTCTTTTAAAGCTCAGTTCCAAATTGATCCAAATCCAGTGAAAAACACAACTCCAGGTGAGGATCCTGTGCACGGCTGCTCCCAGAATTCAGCATTTTAAGAGCCTCAGGATGCACTTTGCAGCCCTTGGTGCTAAGTTGCCAAAGTGTTCCATAAATACAGTGAAGACTGGCTTTAAAATTGGGAATTGAACTGGGAATGTTGTGCACTGTCAGCTTGAATTATTCCACACTTTCACCATTTCATTGGGAGCTTCTGAGGGGTTTGGATTTTCCTAAAGCACCAACACTTGAGAGCAAAAAACTCCAAGCCCCCACGGCTGCAGAATGAAAAGAAACATCAGAAAAATCCATTATTTGCCCATTTAAAAAAGAGGGAGATGCATTTTTATATGGACAGAACAAGGGGAATGGCTTTAAACTGACAAAGAAAAGGGTTAGGTGGGATATTGGGAAGGAATTTTTTCCCTGTGAGGGTGGAGAGGGGCTGGGATGGAATTTCCAGAGAAGCTGGGGCTGCCCCTGGATGCTGGGAGTGTCCAAGGCCAGGCTGGAGCACCCTGGGACAGGGGAAGGTGTCTCTGCCCATGGCAGGGGTGGAATTAAATGAACTTTAAGGTCCTTCTCACCCAAACTATCTCAGGATTCTCTGATCCAAACCCCCTAAATTCAAGCAGAACTCTCTGAATATTTAATATGTTAACACTTCAAAATTCAGAGGTGCAACACTACCAAGCCAAGGCTGCCAGAGATGATTTTTACCCTACAGGACAAAGCTTCAAGAATCTCTAAAATTCTCCTTTTCCTCTCCCTACCCTGCATAGTAAAATTATCTTTTCCACTTTTCCACTTACTGGGCTTTCCACCTTACTCTCAGATGGGCTCCTAATCCTGTGAAGGACTTCCCTAAGCTGTTGTATATAGAACCTAAAGAACAGGATATGGGCTGCTCCTGCAAGACAAATGATTTGAAGCCTGGAGCCACAAAATTCCAGGTTTGCACAAACTAAAAGCTCCATAGTTTCCTCTGCATTACAAATGAGCCCAGAGCCCTCAAAGCCTGAAATCTGCAGGCTCTAACAGAGCCAGGTGGAGCACTGGATCTCTTGTGGCATCATTTTTAAAATAAAATTTGTTTTTTCAATGCTTTAATTTTGGTTTTTTGGTAGGAGCAATTTGAAATAAAGGAGAGAGCACACAGGAAGAAAACACTGGACCCCAAAATCTACTTCAAAAGTGCTTTAAAATCCCCAAAATTTCTCACTTCTAAGTGACAGCAAGAACCCAGAGAACTTTACAGCCCTGTGTGGTGTCTCCAAAATAGAAAAGGAGGAAAATGGGCTGAAATTCCAACTTGCTGCTGTGCCAGTTTCCTTTCCACGGGTGTCAGCAAGAGCAGAGAACATTCTGGATTTAACCCCTGAGCCCACAGCACTCAGCCTCAGCCACTCCCCAGGTGCATTCCCAGAGGAAGGAAAGCTCAGCAGTGTTTGCAGGGGTGCCCAATAAAACCAGACGTGTCTGAACTCCTGTCCCACAGAAAACACCAGCACAGGCTGAGGGTGAAGGAAAAAAGCCCAGATTTCAGTCAGAACTGCATTTTAGTGACTTTCATGGTGTGTTAGTGGCTGGGCTGCAGGCAGAGAAAATCCCAGGGAAAAACTGCCTGGCTGGGAATTTTAACAGTTCCAGGGTCACCCATGGGATGTTCTAGAATGTCACTTGATTTAACCCATGGGATATTCCAGGATGTCACTTGATTTAACCCAGGGGATATTCCAGGATGTCACTTGATTTAAAGAGAAATAAAAGTGATATCAATTATTCAGGACAGGAGTCTCAGGTGCGGTGTGAGGCACCAGAGCTGGGACACAAAACATCCCCAAAAGTGCTTGGTTGAGGGAAGGAAGGAAAACACCTTCAGAAAACTGAAAGGGAGGAGATTTAGATGGGGTTTTGGGAAGGAATTTGGCTGTGAGGATGGGCAGACCCTGGCACAGGTGTCCAGAGAAGCTGTGGCTGCCCCTGGGTTCCTGGCAGTGCCCAAGGCCAGGCTGGAGTAACCTGGCATGCTGGAAGGCTGGGATTGAATAAATTTGGAATAAATCAGGCCTGAAAAATTAAGCCTAAAGCACAAACCTAATTGATAAAAAATGAATTTCGGATGTAAAATCTGTGCAGTTGCTGTCACAATCTAAAATGTTGTTTTACAACCAGGTCCTTAGCAAGACATTTCCTACCAGGAAAAATCTCAACCTAAAGGCAGTGGAGGAGTTTTTAAGCAGATAAAAAGTCCCCAGTGGCATTAAAAACATGATTTACCTGCAGGGGAGAGAGAAACCCCCCAAACATGTGCACACAATAGCAGAGAAGTGGAGCATGCTGAGTGCTCCCTGTCCACAAATGATTGCAGGCAGGAGAGCTCCCAGCTCCTCATTCCCAGCATGGCCAGCACCAAACCCACTCAGAAAAGCAGGATATTGCAAATGAGACCTCTCACCTGGGGAGATCCAGAGGGGAGAAAAGGCAGGAATGCTCCAGGGAGGAGGGATTTGACTTTTTTTTGGATCGTTTGCTCTCCAAAGCTGCATCAAACGCTGACATTTTACAGAGCAGAGCATCCACGAGCCACAGAACAGCACAGAAAAAAATCCAGGCAGGAATATAAATCAGCACTTGGTCCAAAAGAGAATGATTTGGAAGATAAATGCCCGTAAAAGAAGAGTAAAGTACAGGATTTAGATGATTTAAGACTGGCTGAGTGTGTTTTTAGTGATCTTTTCATGAATGGTGCCTCAAAAAAAAAAGGTGGCCTTATTTTTAAACAATAAAATCCCAAAGTTTGCTTTTTTGGGGGGAGGAACCTCATTTCCTGAAGGAAGCTTTCCATGAAAAACACACCAGAGACTTGAAAATAATTCAGTGATTTCATAAGTCGCAGGAGTTTGGGTGATTTATACAGACAGAGAGATCCTGGCTGCAGCTCGGGAGACAAAAAGGGCTGCAAAGAGAATTCAGAGAGCCACAGGGGGAAAAGGGGAGATCAAGGATCAACATTCCAATCTTAGCAAGGAAAAGCACAGGAAGAAGGCAAAAATCAGGAAAATTCAAGTCAGCTTTGAAAGGCAACAGGTGCAGCATGCTGAGCCTGGATCAGAGACACAGGGAGAGATCTGGGGGAGCTCCATTAAAATTAAAAAGAGCAACACAAGCAGGTCTGAAATAAATCTTCTTGTGGTTCTTAAAGGAAATAAAAACTAGGAAATGCAAAGAAAAAAAAAGCTTGGAAATACAAAGCAAAAAAAGCTAAGAAATACAAAGAAAAAAAAAAAAGATTTGATTTGGTACAAACACAGAGGTGGTCTCTGAAATGATTCAACACTCCCACATTTTTGGAGGATCTGCTGCACAAAATAAGGAGAGAAAGGGTTGGGGTTTCCTAAAAATTATAAACTAAGAAAATTATAACTGATTTAATAAATTAAATAATTTAAATTATAAACTAAGAAAATTATAAACTAAGACAAATTATAAACTAAGAAAATCCCAGGAAAACCACATTCTTGAAAAAGTAATCCTCTCTTTCAGAAAAGGTCAGAAGTCAAGGAGCAAAAAACAAAACAATCCCCACAGAACATGAAACTGTAAAGAAATCAAATTAAGAACAAATTGAGGAGGAAGAGATCAAAACCAGACATGAAATATTCCACCCTGATCCTGCATTCAGAACCAGCTCCTAAAATTCAAACTCCACGTCAGGAATTGCATTTGCACACTCTGAGTTTGTGCTGCTTCCCATTCCCCACAAATCCCAGATTTCCCTGGAAAATTCAAAGGTAAATCAGCATTTTCATGGACCTGGCAGAGTTAGGCTGAGGTGGCCCAGAAATTCCTGCTGGTTTTGGTGCATTTGGAAAGATTTGGGAAAGTGCAGCACAGCCTCATGTATAAAATATAAATATATTTAAATTAAATACAGAATCCAAGCAGATTTAGGTCACTGCTCCTTCACCTTCCAATTCCCTCTGATTTTTAAAACCCAAAGAAAAGCACCAGGATGGGGAATTCACCTTGAAGTGATGGACAGAATCCTTTTAAATTGACAGGAATATGATGGATCCTACAAGAAACAAAGGCTCAGAGAGGAGAAGGGACTGATTTTTTGGGGCTTTGGCTCCCAAAATTCATTTTTTCTCAGCAGGGTCATACATTTGGAGTCTTTTTGATTAAACCAAGAGCACATGACAGCAAAATCTGCTGCTCTAAACACTGAGGGAGCAGAGGAAAAGCTGAAGCACCTCTGGAATTCCTCTTTGAGCCTCCAGGCTTTGATTCTCCAAAGCTCATCCAGGGCTTGCCCTGCCCATATTGAAATGATTGGAAAACAGGAATTGTTTACTGGGCTGACAGCTGGAGGGGATGATCTCCACAGCTGAGAGGCTCTGCCCCTGCTAAATTTGGGATGTTTAGGTTTGGGATGCAGGAGGGAAGGGATGGCAGAGCCTTGGAGGCTCCTGCAGTGTCACACGCCTGGAAAATCCATCCTGGCACCAAAAAATCCCTTTCCACGCCATTGCTCTCATCCACAAGGTCCAAAAAGAGACAGGAGGAGCTGCTGGGAGCTTGGAGAGAGGGAGGAGGGAAGGCAAATTCAGCTACCAAGTCATTAACTCTGCTCATTAATATTTATTTAGGATATTTGGCTGAATATTTCATCTTGAACAAGTCACAGACTGAGAGGAGACAAGAAAATTTAAGTTATTTTAAATGCCTTTGTTCTTCGAATTAAAAGAACCCTACCAGAAGTTTTAAAAACGAAAAATTAATGTTAATTAGGATCTAGAATCTCCAAATTCCANAAAAAAGAAAAAAAAGCAAAGAAAAAAAAAAAAGATTTGATTTGGTACAAACACAGAGGTGGTCTCTGAAATGATTCAACACTCCCACATTTTTGGAGGATCTGCTGCACCAAATAAGGAGAGAAAGGGTTGGGGTTTCCTAAAAATTATAAACTAAGAAAATTATAACTGATTTAATAAATTAAATAATTTATTTAAATTATAAACTAAGAAAATTATAAACTAAGACAAATTATAAACTAAGAAAATCCCAGGAAAACCACATTCTTGAAAAAGTAATCCTCTCTTTCAGAAAAGGTCAGAAGTCAAGGAGCAAAAAACAAAACAATCCCCACAGAACATGAAACTGTAAAGAAATCAAATTAAGAACAAATTGAGGAGGAAGAGATCAAAACCAGACATGAAATATTCCACCCTGATCCTGCATTCAGAACCAGCTCCTAAAATTCAAACTCCACGTCAGGAATTGCATTTGCACACTCTGAGTTTGTGCTGCTTCCCATTCCCCACAAATCCCAGATTTCCCTGGAAAATTCAAAGGTAAATCAGCATTTTCATGGACCTGGCAGAGTTAGGCTGAGGTGGCCCAGAAATTCCTGCTGGTTTTGGTGCATTTGGAAAGATTTGGGAAAGTGCAGCACAGCCTCATGTATAAAATATAAATATATTTAAATTAAATACAGAATCCAAGCAGATTTAGGTCACTGCTCCTTCACCTTCCAATTCCCTCTGATTTTTAAAACCCAAAGAAAAGCACCAGGATGGGGAATTCACCTTGAAGTGATGGACAGAATCCTTTTAAATTGACAGGAATATGATGGATCCTACAAGAAACAAAGGCTCAGAGAGGAGAAGGGACTGATTTTTTGGGGCTTTGGCTCCCAAAATTCATTTTTTCTCAGCAGGGTCATACATTTGGAGTCTTTTTGATTAAACCAAGAGCACATGACAGCAAAATCTGCTGCTCTAAACACTGAGGGAGCAGAGGAAAAGCTGAAGCACCTCTGGAATTCCTCTTTGAGCCTCCAGGCTTTGATTCTCCAAAGCTCATCCAGGGCTTGCCCTGCCCATATTGAAATGATTGGAAAACAGGAATTGTTTACTGGGCTGACAGCTGGAGGGGATGATCTCCACAGCTGAGAGGCTCTGCCCCTGCTAAATTTGGGATGTTTAGGTTTGGGATGCAGGAGGGAAGGGATGGCAGAGCCTTGGAGGCTCCTGCAGTGTCACACGCCTGGAAAATCCATCCTGGCACCAAAAAATCCCTTTCCCTGCCATTGCTCTCATCCACAAGGTCCAAAAAGAGACAGGAGGAGCTGCTGGGAGCTTGGAGAGAGGGAGGAGGGAAGGCAAATTCAGCTACCAAGTCATTAACTCTGCTCATTAATATTTATTTAGGATATTTGGCTGAATATTTCATCTTGAACAAGTCACAGACTGAGAGGAGACAAGAAAATTTAAGTTATTTTAAATGCCTTTGTTCTTCGAATTAAAAGAACCCTACCAGAAGTTTTAAAAACGAAAAATTAATGTTAATTAGGATCTAGAATCTCCAAATTCCACCAAGGAATCCTGTTCCAGAGCAGGAGAGCTCCTCCACTCAGTCACACCTCAGCACCTCTCTGGAAAAGCAGCCAGGCTATTTTT
This sequence comes from Chloropsis cyanopogon, assembly GCA_013400585.1. Classification (NCBI taxonomy): domain Eukaryota; kingdom Metazoa; phylum Chordata; class Aves; order Passeriformes; family Irenidae; genus Chloropsis; species Chloropsis cyanopogon. The sequence goes on from WEZZ01003989.1 coordinate 204,473, forward strand.
ACCTATTTTACAGCGAGCAGAACCTGTTTTATTCTGATTTATGGAAGGAGCCATCAGCATTCAAATATTGCCATCTAGTGGGGTGTCAAATTCCCAGTGTGGCAGGAAAAGATGGATTTTTGTCTGTTCCTGGGTTTGCTCCATCCCAACTCCCACAGGACACACCCAGAGCTCTGAAGCATTGCAGGAGCGGGGAGGGGCTGGGGATGGGGCAGGTGAATTAATGAATCCCTCCAGAATTAATTAATCCCTGCAGGAACAGAATATTTGTGATGTCTCTGGAATTCCATGTGCTACAGAATTCCCAGAGGGATCCTTCAATCCATCTCCTGACAGGGACAGAACATCCACAGCTGTTTAATAACCTGAGTATAATTATTATAAATTAATCAATCAACTCCTACAAGAAAATAATTTAAGAACAAACAGAAAGTTTATAATCTGAAAAGAGAAAACTCTTCCTGTTCTGTACTCCAGCATTGCTCCAGGTCCCAAGTTACACCAGAGTGATGACACTGGATAAATGGCATTTACTTCTAATTTTTTCCATCATTTTTTTTAAAAAAAATCCTACATTTATTCCTATTTTGTCCCCCTTTTTTAAAAGAGAAGACAACAGCTGCAGCAGAAACCTTCCCAAAGAGCCCATTTTCAAACTTGTCCTTTTTTTCTCTTTATTCACTCCTGGAACAGCCCCTGGAGAAGCTGTTTGTCTGTGCCCAGCCCCAGGGCTGCCTCTGCACAGAGCAGACCTGCACACTGCAGCACGTACAGAGCTGAGGCTGGCCAAAAGGGAGAAGCACTGAGGGATGGAAGGAGTGTGGAAACAGATGGTCCAAGTGACCTCATACATTCATTTTCTGTTTTCTGGAGAGCCCAGGACTCACAAGTGCCTGACAGCCCATCACACACAGAGAGTTACACACAGCAGTGGGGACTGACAGCCCCCACCACTGCTTTTCCAAGAATGGAAAACTGAATTCCTCACTTGTCTAACGCAAGGACAACGAGAGAAGTGTGAGCAGGAGAGAGAAAACACACAATTTATTTTCTTTCCCCAAAATTGCTGCCTTATTTTTTTTTTTTCAGCTTATTAACAGGGACTGGCCAGGAAAATAATTGAAATCAAGAGAAGTGCCCAGGAAAGAAGCAAACTGCAGGCAGCACCGAGTTCCAGCTGAAAGCAAGGCCAGCACCGATGCCATGGATGAGAACTGTGGTGCTGAGATAAACTCAATGGGTTCTCCCATTATCTTCTTGCCTGGCCTCAAACGAGGTTATCAGTGCCCTGCATGTGGCAGCATTTAATTGATTCACAAAGCAGCAGCTCTGTGGAGCTGGAGCCAGACTTGGGCAGCTCAGAGGGAGACAACAGAAATTAAAGCTCCTCAGAGAGGAGAAAAGCCCAGCAGAAAGGATTTCTTTCACTTCTTGCTTTTAAAGATGTGCTGAACTCTCCGACTTTGCTCCTGAGGAGGAGAGAGCTCCACAGCTCTGCAGCCTCTCCCTGCTTTGTCCCCAGCAGGTGACACCACTTGTGGCCTTCCCAACAAAGCCCAGCCCAGCCTGGCAGGGGGAGCAGAGCCCAGGCGAGGCTCAGAGTCCAGCACAAAGCTCAGCAGGAGCTGCCCAGCTGCCCCAACCTGCCATGGGCACGCTGCTGGCAAAGCCAACCCCTCGTGTCCCCAAATGAGAGCTGTCCTCCCCTGAGCCACGCAGGGGAGCAGGAATGTCCCACAGGAACGTCCCACAGCATGGACCTGGAGCAGTGCAGAGTGTCCTGGGCAGCCAGGGCCTGCAAAGGGCTGATCCCAGTCCCTTCCAAAGGAAACAGCTCCAGGGTTCTGTGATAACACCACAGGAACAGCCCAAAGGCTGGCTGTGCTTCCCAAGAACTGCAGCCTGCGCTATTTGACACTGGGAGAAGAAAATGTTGGCAAAAAGTATTTCCAGGGACCACAGGATTAGCTCATCCATCAGACACAAACCACAGGACTCCTGTTCAGGCTACCAGAGCTACCAGGGCAGAGTTTTTATCCTACAGCACCAGGAACCAGCAGCTGCCCTCAGCAGCCCAGGGATCCTCAGGAATTCCTGGCTTGAGCTCTGCCACTGTCCCAAACCTCCAGGGCAGCCATGGCTGATTCCTGAGGGAGCTGGGGAGGGATTGAAACAACAATTACCAATATCCAAATCACAGAACTCACCAGTTTCTGGTGCTGATGAAATGTTAAAGACACGGGACAAAATGCCAATTTGGATCATTTTTCTTCAGGCTCTCCAGCTGGAATCCAAGGTTTGGATGCACCTCTACAAGTGCTGATGTTCAGGATTGTAGCATGTAGGTGTCACACTTTTAAACCGTGGGATGTTATTCAATACTCTTAACAGCCAGGGACTTGTGGGACATTCAGAAATGAGACACGAGAAGCCCAAAATTACAAACAGGAAATGAAAGGAAGACAAAGAAAATATGCCCAAAAAAGCATAGAAATATTAGGAAGGAAATAAGAAAACGAGGAAAAATTGGTCGAGTTAATAAAAATGCAGTAATAAAAAAGGCTTTTGGAAGTGGGAAAGTAAAAGAATAGAAAATATTGGTGACATTCTGTGTTTATAGTGCAGGCCCTCAGTAACTGCAGGGTTGGTTTAGAGCACCTGAAGGAGACAGAAGCTGGAGAGAGACATTTCCAAGGGAATGGAGGGACAGGACACAGGGAATGGCCTCCCACTGCCAGGGGCAGGGTTAGGAGGGATTTTGGGATGGAATCATTCCCTGGGAGCGTGGGGAAAGCCTGGAATGGATTCCCAGAGCAGCTGTGGCTGCCCCTGCACCCCTGAGAGTGCCCCAGGCCAGGCTGGACAGGGCTTGGAGCAGCCTGGGGCAGTGGAAGGTGTCCCTGCCATGGCAGGAAGTGGCAATATATTTTATTTATATTAAAATATAAATATAAATAATTGGTGCACACAACCCAAACCACTCCAGGAACCCATGATAAACATCTTAAAAACCAACACCAGCCTGGAGCATCCCACAAAACATCCCCTGGTGAGAAACATCTGAGCTCAGCTCATCCATGAGAACTTCCTGCCCTTCCTCCAGTGCTTCCAAGCAGGATAATCCTCACCAAGGACAGAAATGTGATCTATTTGCTGTTTATCCTGTGTTGTTATTAAGCTCAAACTCTTCATGCAAAGCTGCAGCAGCAGTGCTGATCTCCCCAGACGTTTTCCACGCCACCAGTGGCAGCTCCAGCCGGCCCAACCTGCCTGGGCTGTGGGCAGGAATATTTATATTTATATTTCTCTCTCCATACATAAACTCATCCCACTGACATCAATTCCACAGCCAAATGTGTTTCCTATTAAGCAGCCGTGTGTGGGCTGCAGCTCCAGAGCTGGTGTGTGGATTTTTGGGAAGCAGAGCCAGTGTTTAATTCCATTTGGCCTCTGCTGAGGACACAAGTCCTTTCAGAGTGTATTAACATCTCTTTCAACTCCTGCAGTAGGAAAAGTGCTCCCATCCCTACTGGAAGAAATGTTTTATAGAACAGGAACACCAAGATTTGACGAGGGATTTCTTTCTGTGCTGTGTTTTTGTGTCTTAAGAAGTGAAGTGATTTGGCATTTGCAGCAGAAAATGCATCATTCAGAGTGAAAAATCAGATTTTATCATGAGGTGTTCTCAGCTAACACTTTGTTTCATGGTATTTAAAAGGCAGGGATGTATTCTGGATGAAATTAAAGGGAAATGGGAAAATTCACTCTCTGAAAGTCTTGGAAGCAAATGGGAAAATTCACCCAAATTTTTCACCACAGCTTCCTCCCCTCTGAGCACTGGAGGGTTTGGGTGGGGGATTTATGGTTTTGAGTTGGTTTTTTTCCTCAGCAACAATCCTGTCCCTAACAAGAGAGTTTTCTCCATCTGCATAAATAATTGCCTGAGCAACAGAAGCTGTCTGGAGCCAAAATAAGAATTTTGGGGTCCAATAACAAAAGAGCACAGGTTCCCCTTAATGCAATTCATGACTTTGGATCTCCTTC
>WEZZ01003989.1:211792-239915 GCA_013400585.1 Chloropsis cyanopogon
TAACACAAAATCTTTTCTCTATAAATTACAGTTTTGTTTGCCTTTTTAAAAAAAAAAAAAAAAGGATAGAATATCTTTCCACTGACAAACTGCAAGAAACTTGAAACGAAAGGAAAAATAAAATCCTTTCTATTTCCTTGGGCTCCTCAGGCTGTGATTGGCACAGGCCAGGCTGATGACATTGAATTTTTCATTTCTGGTTGAATTAAGTCATCAAAGCATCATTTGCTCAGAGCAGAATTAAATCCCACAGTGGGGAGCAGCACTGAGGGGGCTCCCATGCCAGGGAAACTCGGGTTTGGGGTGATTTTCTGGGAGAACACTTCAGGAATGAAAAGCAGATGTGTGTGGAGTGGGAGAGGGGATTTGGGATGGCAGGGCTCTGCCACAGGGATGGAACCAGGCACACACAGACTCAGCAGCAGCTCTGCCCCTCAGCTGAGCACATCCCATCCTTGAGAGCTGAGTGCTCCCCACTCCTCACCAGGCTGCTGGAACCCAGTCCCACTCCCACCTCATGATTCCCAGTGATGACATCTGAGGTTATTGAGTGAAATCATCATTCCTGGACCACATTCTCACTGTTACATTTGCTGCTCCAGCAAGTTCTCGTGTGTTTTCTTCCCTGGTTGCCACAGGATTCTTTGTCCTTGCTGGTAGCAAATCCCCAGAAGCATCAACATTTCACTGCCCAAACCAGTCATCTCTGGCCAGATCCACACAGGGTCTATTTTTTCCAGAAATCCCTAGTTTTTTATGGCCTGGCTCCCAAAAGAAAACAACACAGCAGCCAACAGCAGGAAGGAATGAAGAAGTTGTTTCAGATACCTGGATCCCAAACTGTGCTCATGCCACCAAAATCAGACACTGACTGCTGCTCATGATCCCCTGCTCTCACATCTGTGCCATCCCAGACCTTCTCCAGCTGCAGGGATCACTTCCATAATCCAGTTTTTTCATGGTCAGAATGCCTCACAGAAATGACATAATCCCCAGCTTGAGCACTTGCTCACATGGACACATTCCTTCCCCATGCTCACATTGGCAAACTTCTCATCCTCCTCCACAACCAGTTACAACCTGACCCATGTGATTTGTGCTCTCAGATTGGAGGGATGGGGAAGGAACTGCCTGGGAATTGCTTTAATACCAGAGCAAGATCCATTTCTTAGTGGTTCTGAAAGCTTTTAACAAAAATCTGTGTTTTCAAAACATTATTGACAGTGATGAGACCAGCAGACAAGAAGGCTTTGGAGATCAGCATTAATTTGAATTACCATCTCTCTTAAAAATACATATTTCAAGTATTTGCAGAAGAAGCCTGAAGTCTTCTGCTTCAGTTAAATAATGAAGCAAAAACTGCCCTAATGCAGCCGATGAGTGAGGTAGATTTGGTTCTCAATTTCCCCAAAAATAGCCTGAAAACCACTGGAAACAGCAGCAGATAACAGGAATGTGTTTCCTGCCATCATCAAACAGCATTCACACTCCCTTCCCTGGAGCTACCACACAGCCCCTTCTTCAAACACCACCCCAAATAATCCCTTGCTGACCTGTTCTTAAGCCTTACCTGGAGTTTCAAATTGCCAATTCCACACCAAACTCACCAGCAGAACAAATGATTCCCACTCCAGATCCACTGGTGACTTACACAAAATGTGACTACAAAGAATCTTGTAACAACAAGCCTTCCTGGTTTATTAGAATCCAGTTCAAGGATCACTCCTGGGCCTGCCCAGGCACCCCAATAATCCCAGCCTGTCCCTGGAACGCTGTCCAAACACTTCTGGAGCTCTGGCAGCCTCAGGGCTGTGCCCATTCCCTGATTCCAGTGCTCAACCACCACCTGGCAGAAGAAACTTCTCCCAAAATCCTGCTTCTGCTAGTTTCTTGGAAATAAAGCACAGGGAACAGACTTGGCTGCCCTCAGTGTGTTCACTAGAAGTCACCACACCAGAACACGATGCTCACGTCCAGATTCCTCTTTTCATTTCAAACCAGTGGCTGTGCCTTTGTTCTGTGTGAAACCACATTTGATTCCTTTTAAATTAACAAATATCGTGCCTTTAACACAAATAATACCAGTGCACAGCTCCATAACAGCTTAAATAATCCAAAGACTCGTGCACATGGAGCAGACAGAAATCCGTCAGCGTCCTGCACATTCCTGCTGTGAATCCACATTTTATGATCCTGAGATTGCCAACTTCTCCCATCACAATCTCAGCAAGTCTTTTAAAAAAAGAGACATAAATGGGAAGTCAAAAACTACGGTTCAAGACCATGCTGGTTTGAGCACTTGAACAGTATTGAAATTTGTGTTACTAATTATTTCTACAGAATTTACTACACTCACAGCAGGCGGTTGCAAAGAAGTCAGAATTCAAAAGAAAAGACTGAGGAATTTCTGGTGAATTAAACTGAAGTAAACAAGCCCATCAGGATTTCTTCCTAAAAACCCTAAACCTCCTTCATAAACAAGAGCCACCAGAACATCTCACCACACATCGAACACATCTGTTTCACCCTCACCCACACGTTACACTCCCAAGTTTCACTCACAGCGAATCCCGTAGATCATGAGAGGATCCAGCTGCTTCTTGCCGTGCTTCCCCTGGCCCGAGAGGTTGGAGATGGCCTGGATCTCCCTGTGGAAGAGGTAATCCAGCAGGGTCAGGGCCATCTTCTCGGCCGTGCGGCAGTTGGTGCTGATGTGCAGCATGTCGGCGGGCGTGATGGGGCAGCGCACCCGCATCTCGGGGTTGTTCTCGTCGCCCAGCCACGTCCCGTTGGGGTAATCCTCTGAAACACACGGTGGGGAAAGGCTCAGCAAGGAGGCAGCCTCAGGAGATAGACTTTAGAATGTTTCTGAAGGTTGCAGAACTCCCCCAGTTTGTTTCCCCATGTCCCTCAGTTTCCCAGCGGGATCTCGATGTTGGCTACTGAGACAAAGAAACCCAAATTGACCCCAACAGTGACCAAAAATTATTGTTGTTCATGTTCTGGCTACACAGCAACTGGTGCAGCCAGGCCAGGTGTCCAGCTCGCTCTCAGAGATCTCTTTTATTGAGAAACCACTGCAGGCCCAGTGCTCTCATCCCCTCAGAATGAAGGTTACTGAAACTCTGGGATATTCTCAAAGCACAGCAAATTTCAAGCAGCCAACAGCTTTGAACTTTGGTTTTCCCCTACCCCAAACCCATGAGATTAAAGCAAGGCTAACAAGATTATAGACTAAGGAAATTATAATCAATAGTGAACACTAACTTCTTTAATTGTTTAAAAGGAGTACATCAAGCAGTGACAATAATTTAGGATGTAACCAGAGATCCCAAACAAAATTTGTTTTTTCCTGATATTTACTGGCTATATTATTTTCTAAAGAATAGTTTCCCAAGCACAGGCCCAGCAGAAAGGTAATTATTCAATCACTAATCATCCTCCCTCTTACTCAAATACAAGACCAACAGTAGCACAGCTACACCCACCTACACACACACTCAATATATTAAGAAGCTTTTTTATTTCTTTGCCAGTTTCTCAGTTTGTCAAGAAAAAAAAAAGAATACTAGGGATTTAAATAAATAAATTAAATTCAAAGGAAAAGGCCCTCATTTCAATTAACCTGTGCAGACAATGCCAAAAGTTGATGGATTTAAGACTAACCAGAAACTGGAAGAGAGCTCAGGACCAATCCCACCCCAAGTGGAGGACAGAACACACAGCCAAGGATGAGACTCCCATTCCAGACATAAACCAAACCTCCAGAATTCCTCCCACTGCTAATAGGAGCTGGTAGAAAGCACTCCAGCAATGTTTCAATGTCCTCTGACAGGGACCATTTGGATTTGATTCCCATGTTTGCTCAACTCTGGGGAGTAAAACAAGGCTTGCTGGCTGAGGGGTCACTCAGCCCCTCCACAGAGAGATTTACAGTAATTCATTGTGAACACCATTCAATTACAATTACATTAACGACTTTTCTTTCATTAAGTGATCTTAGAGCAGAGTTTTGTGATACCAATCCCCAGTTCCAGATTTCCATAACATTTCCAGCCCCCAAAGGAGGTGGCAGAGCTCAGGTCAAACAGATCTCCTTTCCACAGCGAGCAGGACCCAGAGCAAGCAGCATCTGGATTTCCAAACCCTGCACTGGGGTTAATCAGACTACAAGCCAGAAGAGCTCAATAAAATATAACATAAAAGCAACTCCAAACACTCCAAACTGCTTTTCCAGCACGACCTTTGGGTTGAGTCAGCCCAGATGTCAGGGCCGAGTTTACAGCGCTGAGTAACGACAGGATGAGGCAAACGTTGGATTGTGTAATCCTGATTTATCACTCGAGCAGCAGATTATCAGCAAAACACAGCCACACTACCAGGGAATGGTTTGGGCTGGAAGGGACCTTCAAATTCATCTCCTCCACCCCTGCCATGGCAGGGACACCTTCCACTGGCCCAGGTGGCTCCAAGCCCCGTCCAAGCTGGCCTTGGGCACTTCCACGGATGGAGCTTCTCTGGGCACCCTGTGCCTCCCCACCCTCACAGGGAAGAATTCCTTCCTTATATGCAGTACCTTCCAAGGAAAACTATTTATTCTTGACATATGTAGCAACTCATCCCTCAAACTTTTTTCCTGCTGAAATCAGAACTTCATGCCCTATCCTGAATATATTTTTTATACACTTGCAAATTGTTTGTATTTTTTTTTTTTAATTTGATCCTTTCCTTTTTATCCTGAGCCAGGATAGGTCACACTGGCTGCTTTCTGCTCCCAGTACCAGGTGCCATCTGAAAAATAAAGTGGTTTGGATGAGCTGTGCCTTGTTTTGCATGCCACTGTGTCTGGCCTCACCACAAGTCTGGTTACCATTATCAGGGAAAACAACAGGCTGTTCCTCAAGATAAATGGACTGGGTTAGAAAAATTTGGGCAGATCTGGCAAAGCAAAAACATCTCTGGATCAACGTGTACGTTTTTCAAAGAAATTCTAGGAAGCCTGAATAAATTATCCTCCAGCCTATCACAGCCTTACTGCCTTACAGCTCACAGCATTGCTGCTGGATATAGGAATTTTTATTCCTTATGGAACACCTTTTGCCTGCAGACTTTTTAACAAATGTTGTTAACCTACATGAACCAAAGATTTTGTTCAATTTGCAAAATCCTCTCTTTTTTCTGCTGGCACAGAGTCCAGAACATACTGTTTTTACCACATCCAACTGTTCTTTTATTACTCCCAGCCTGGAAAAAAAGACATTATCTTGTTATTCTGACCTATGACCACAATCCCCCCACTAAATTATCTCTTACATTTTCCTCCTGCTTTCAAAGTTTCAACAGAAAGGGAATTTATTTTACAACCATTTTGCATTAAGCATGACTGAAGTTAACCATGAACCCACTGCAGCTCCGTGAGGGCACAAAAGCTGAATTATTCCTTATTTTAAATCAAAATTGCTCCTGCCAGGCTGCCAACACATCTGGCACTTCGCAGGGGGCAAAGACAGGATTGGCACCCAAAAATCTGGTGGAAAGAGGAAATCCAGGGCCAGTTCTGAGTGAGGCACAAATGCCCTGAGCTCTGGTGTGGTGTGAGGAGGATGGATAAGGAAGGAGAAAAATTGGGAATTGGATGGAAATTCCCTCTGAGCAATTAAATACATAACAACTATTGACTAAATCTGGATCATTGGAGGCTCCCAGCACTCAAACACCCTTTAGTGCATGTGGAATGGTCCTTCAGGTGCATTATCAGGCTCTGGAGGTGATTTCTGGGTGGGTTATTCAGTGCAGGCACTGTAAAATCCGGACTCCACAGCCATGGCCTGCTGCTGCTGCTCCTTAAAGACTTCCAAAAACTCAGTAAATGTCAGCTGGGGAGGAAGGGAACAGCCAAAGAACACCCTTCCCTTCAGCTCAGCGTGGCACACACTCACCTGGAGCTCAGCTCATCACACACCTTCTCATTGTGCCCTATTTTTCTTTCTTTAATTAACTGAGGAAGAACTTCATTCCCTGGAGGGTGGCAGAGCCCTGGCACAGCTGCCCAGGGTCAGTGTGGGGTCTCCCTGTCTGGAATCATCCCAAACCCACTTGGATATGTCCCTCTGTTGTCCCTGCCTGGAACTGGGTGATCTCCAGAGCTCCCTTCCAGCCCCAGACCTTCCCTGATTCTGTGAATTTTCCTGAGGACCCTGCTGCCCTTTGAGAGGAAAGATGCTTCCCTGCCTTTTTCACACCAAGGATGAGATCAGCACAGAAGTGGCTCCTGGTCATTTCTCCTCCCAGTGCAGAAAGTCCAGCCAGCTTTACCTGAGCCCCTCTCTGCACTCACAGCCTCATTTCCACCACACAATTCCCAGTTCCTCTTCAATGTTCTTTTTTCAACGTCACAAAATGTGCCTTTATCTCCATTCTACTGACCCCAGTTTGCTTTTCAGTGCTGGTTTGGACTCTTTTTTGCTGCATTTCTTTGATCTCCCAGCCCAGCTGACCATCCACCCCTGTTTGGGGATGTGCTGGAGGCTGCCACACAAACGAGGAATTCTCTGGGAGCAGGAGGAGCCACTTTGAGGTCAGCAGCAAGAAAAGCCCTGTCAAGAGAACAAAAACCAGACTCTCCCACCCAGGAAGTGACAGACCTTGAGCTGTTTCATTTTTTCATCCAGACCAGCTCCCCTGGTCTGACACAGGAGCCTAAAAGCAAAGCCAGGCTCTGCTCTATCCCCAGGAGCTGTCAGTCATTCCTTTAAAACTAGGGAAAACAAAAGGAAACACCTGCCCACAGAAATACTGGAATTAACATGTTCCATCACTCCCAAGAAATTGTGTTTATTTTACTCTCAAGGCTGGGTGCAAAGTTGGCAGTGGCAGCAAAAGACTGGTAGGTGCAGAGAGGCAGAAAGATTAATTAATCTTTAAAGAATTAAAATAAACCCCGAAAAAACAAATCCTAACCTACAAAAATAAATCTCCATTTCTAGAGAAATTAAATAATGTTTTGGCTGATGTATAGAAGATTCAACATCAGCATCATGTGGAGGGTTGGAACAAGATGAGCTTCAAGGTCCTTTCCAAGCCAAACCATTCCATAAGTCTGTGATCTCTTAATGAGCTTCTGTCAATTAGCAGAAGTTCACAGGGGCAGCGATTAATTGGCAGAGACTCCAGAACACTGACTTTATTAATTAAAAATCATTAAGTCTGTGGAAGGGAGGGGTGAGCAGGCTGTAAATTCACCTCCAGATCCAGCAGTGGGATTGAAAGCTGTGCTAAAGGAAAGGGTAAAGAGCTTTAAAGTCACATTCAGCAAAACCTCCTCCAGCACCAAAGGCAGTTCAGACACTGGGAATTCTGGCCAAGGAAAAACACACACACACAGCCTGGGCACAGGGCTGGGGGTGTCACTTGACTGTGTTTGTGGGGGTGGGAAAGAAAGGTTTCATTTCCTTGTGAATATCAAAGAAAAAATCCCAGAATCATGGAATGGTTTGGGTTGGGACATTGGAGATTATCCAGTTCCAACCTTGACACCTTCCACTGTCCCAGGCTGCTCCAAGCCCTGTCCAAGCTCACCCTGGACACTTCAGGGATGGGGCAGCCACAGTAAATCCCATTTACTGATGGTCTGGAAGTCTTCTCTGGGAAATCCATTCCAGGGCCTCCCCAGCCTCACAGGGAGGAATTCCTTCCCAGTGTCCCACCTAACCCTGCCCTATTTCTCTTGAAATCCAGAAGAATCTCGTGCTCCAGATAAATATTCCACAGCACACAAAGGCTGTGGCTGAAGGAGACACAGTCCCAGTTCACTCCCAAGGCCCTGTGGAAATATTTTGGGAACAACCCCTGTACTCCCAGGTTCTTCAGCCTCAGCACAACAACAGTGAGGTCACTTGTTTGTTAAGAATAAGCCTCAGTTTTGGTGAACTCCAAGAGAAATTCCCTAATTTTAAGACTCATGGAAAGATGCGATCAGATAAAAAGTTCAGATTAAAAAAAGATCTGAAAAAAAATTCAGAGAATTAAAATCCAGGGGCTCCAAGGGCTTTTTAAAACACTGGAAAATGTGTTTCATGTCAGAAAATCAGATTTTTAATTTGGATTTTGCCCTTTTTTTCCTTGTTTAATATATCTTTGCTGTATTTAGCTGGAGGTGGGCCAGCATTAACTCCAAATATCCCTGTGGCAGACACCTGCAAGAAACTTGCTCATCTGCTGGCTCCCAATAATTGAAAAACAAAAAAAAAAACCAAAAACCAAAGCAATCCAATTTTTATAATTTTCTTTGGCTTCCACAAGTGCTCATCAGTGTCTCCACATCAGCACCACATCATTTTGTTTTAGGGTACAAAGGTTCACTCCTGTTGTGCTCCTTCTCACTGTCTGTGCCTGTCCTGAGGAGTTTGGCAGGACAGAGCTCCAAGAGCTCATCCCAGTGGGAGATCTGATCCTGCCCTGAGCTGGAAAATCCTGTGCACAGATAAGTCTGGGCCACAGACAAGGAGCTGCTTGGATTCCCATCTGGAAAGCAAATCCTGAGTGCTGTTTAATGCTGCCATTATCAAATGACTGCTTCAGATGCCAAGTTGAGGAGACAAGACGTGACCGAGGAGTTTTCTCTGGAAAAAACATCAGTCATCCCTTAATTAACACCCAGTCTCCCTTATCTGCTCCAAAAATACATGTTCACATTTCCAACTCGGGATTCTCTGCACGAGAAACTGGAGGGACAGGACAGGGAATGGTTTCACACCAGGGTTGGATGGGATATTGGGAAGGAATTCCCAATTCCCAACTCCCTGTGAGGAGGGGGAGGCTCTGGAATGGATTTCCCAGAGAAGCTGAGGCTGCCCCATCCCTGGAAGTGCCCAAGGCCAGGCTGGACAGGGCTTGGAGCAGCCTAGGACAGTGGAAGGTGTCAGGGTTGGGACTGGATGAGCTTTAAGGTCCCTTCATCCCAAACCATTCCATGATTCCATGTCTTCACAGCTATGAAGGCCCAAAAAATTGATTCACAAATGAAGTTCTGTGCAAGGAGGACACTGCAGACCAGCTGGAGTATTTTAGGGTGAGGAAATCCAACTCAGAATCTTCAGAGCTTTAAAAATGCACAAGAACTCTGGAAAGCATAGGAAAAGACTCTCAAAATAACTGAACAACCCAACCTTTTCCTTCTCTTACCACCCTGAAGGTGCAAGCTCAGTGTATGAAAAATGAAGAGGAAAATAACATTGAGTCATCACATCCATCCCATACAACCATTATAAAATAAACCATTACAAAATAAACCATTACAAAAGAAATTTCCTCATGTTTAGTGTATAACATTTAATGGCTCTCCTGCTCCAAAGTGTATCAGTGAAGCTAAAAAAGCTCTCCCTGTGCTCTTTGTTCTGCACAAGGCACTGAACTGCACAAAGCTCATTGTTTTTAAGGCTAATTAGAATGTTCACAATTAAATAAAATGCACTGCTGTGTTTGAAGTGAGAAGATGCTGCACTCCAAACCTCACAGTAAGGACACAAGCATGCCAAAATTAACTGGACTTTAAAAAAAAACACATGGAATGAAGTCACAGTGCTCAGTCAGCAAAAAACCAGCCTTGTTCTACACCATTACTGGAACTGGGCTCAAAGCTTCCCAATCATTATTTTCCAGGGATAGAAAGGCAATAACACTAATTATTAAATTATCATGATTACATGAAAGCAACCAGCAGAGAGCAAACAGTGCCTTTATAGAAATCCATTCCCTAAATCCTGGAAATATCCACAGCTCGATGCCAGATAAACCCAACTCTAAACACAGTTTAGTTTTGCTTTCCAGAGCCAGGATGACAGAGTGGAGCTGTCCTGAACACCTGGGGCTTGGTCTCAGTCCTGGGCTGGGATCTCCACCCTCAGCCCCTCAGGTTTTACCTCTGCACACCTCAGAGTCACCTGGAATTCTGGCCCAGCTGATGAAAGCCAAGGGCTGCTGTGACTTTGCTTCTCCCTGCACACCAGCCCTGTTATTCTCCATCTCTTCCTTTATCAATAATTGAATTTGTGCCACCCTGCAGGTGAAGTCATTTAGCAATTCCCTCCTGTGCAAGGGCGAGGGCAGGTGGAGGAGGGTCACTGATCTGATCCCCAAAGCATTCATCAATCTCAGAGATTTTGAATGGATGAGTGTTCCAGAGGTCTGAGGGAAATCAGATCTGCAGACATTAATGGATTAGGTGTTTCTTCAGGATTTACATGCACATCAATGGGTCAAACATCACATTTGTCTGCGCAAATCTGTGCCAGACCAAGGCAAAAAAGGAATTACACAACAAACATCCTCCTGATGCTGGCAGCTTTGCTCCTGGCATGGCTGACAGAGCAGTAGAAATTCTGGAATCACTGAGGCTGGAAAAAAACTCCAGGATCAGAATCCAAGCTGTGCCCCATCCCCTCCTTGTCCCCACCCAGAGCTCTGAGTGCCACCTCCTGAATTCCTGGGACACCTCCAGGGATGGGCACTCCAGCCCTCCCTGGGCAGTTCCAGTTCCTGATCCCCCTTTCCATGGGGAAATCCCTGCTGCTGTCCCAGCTGAGCCTGCCCTGGCCCAGCCTGAGGCCGTTCCCTCTCCTCCTGTCCCTGTTCCTGGCAGCAGAGCCCTGGCTGGGCTCTTGTGCTGCCCAAGGTGTTTCCTTTGAAGGCCTTTTAATAAATCCCCGCTTTATTCCTTTAACTCTGTCTAGCCTCTGTTCTAGGCAGCCTCTCAAGCCATCACTGGTTTCTCAAGATAGCTTAGGGCTCTGTGCCCTCACACAACGAGGCCTTTAGGATGTTTGCTCACCTGACCTAGCAGAATACCAGGACTGTGCTAAATTATCAGACTTAAGGAATTACAACATGCACACTGAGAGTACTGAGGATACAGAAAAGGCAAAATCTCCCCTTGGCATCCACGTACCTTCGGAGTTGAGGGTGATGAGGGTGACGTTGTTGCCGATGCTCTGGCTGCCCACCTGGCCGCTGTTGGACACCGAGTCGCTGGCCTCGGAGCCGCTCTCGCCGTCCTCGTTGTGGCTGTCATCGTGCCCGGGCACCTTCACCACGATGGTGTTCTGCCGGCGGCCCGGCACCGCGCTGCGGGCGAGGAACACGGGTCACCCCCAGAGAACGGCCCCTCAGGAGGAATGTGAACATGGAATACCCAAATTCCAGGGTAACCCCGTTCAGCTCATGGCCCTGCACATTGTGAGGGCAAACACCGTTCACCTCCAGAGAACAACCCCTCAGGAGGAACGTGAGTGTGGAATATCCAAATTCCAGTGTCACTGGGATCAGCTCATGGCCCTGCACATTGAGGGCAAACACTGTTCACCGCCAGAGAATGGCCCCTCAGCAGGAATGTGAGCATGGAACACCCAAATTCCAGCTAGGTTCAGCTCATGGCCTTGCACGCTGTTGTGAGGACCAACACAGGTCACCCCCAGAGAACAGCCCCTCAGGAGGAACGTGAGTGTGGAATATCCAAATTCCAGCATCACTGGGTTTAGCTCATGGCCCTGCACATTGTGAGGGCAAACACCGTTCACCCACAGAGAACAGCCCCTCAGCAGGGGTGTTAACACAGAATATCCAAATTCCAGCATTACTCAGTTCAGCTCGTGGCCCTGCCCGTCGTTGTGAGGGCAAACACCGTTCACCTGAAGAGAACAGCCCCTCAGCAGGGGTGTGAGCATGGAATAGCCAAATTCCAGCGTCACTGGGGTCAGCTCATGGCACTGCACGTTGTGAGGGCAAACACCGTTCACCCCCAGAGAACANTCACTGGGTTTAGCTCATGGCCCTGCACATTGTGAGGGCAAACACCGTTCACCCACAGAGAACAGGCCCTCAGCAGGGGTGTGAGCATGGAATAGCCAAATTCCAGCGTCACTGGGGTCAGCTCATGGCCCTGCACGTTGTGAGGGCAAACACCGTTCACCCCCAGAGAACAGCCCCTCAGCAGGGGTGTGAGCACAGATTATCCAAATTCCATCATCACTCAGTTCAGCTTGTAGCCCTGCATGTTGTGAAGGCCAACACCAGCCACCTCCAGAGAACAGCCCCTCAGAAGGAATATGAGCATAGAATATCCAAATTTCAGTTTTACCAATTTCAGCTCATGGCCCTGCATGCCGTTGTGAGGTAATTAAAAGCACTAATCACAAAATAAACGTGTTGGATAAAATCAGCTCCTTTAAACCACTCTGCTCCCGTGGAACTCAGAATATCCAGCAGAACAAAAAATCACACAGAATTACCAGGTTGGAAGAGACCTCTAAGGTCATTGAGTCCAACCCATGCCCTGGTGTTGCAGCAGAGACAGCCATGATACAAAGAGCATCACCATACAATTTCAGAAGGCTCCAACCCATCCAGAGCAACACCATCCCAACTCAGAAGGCTCCAACCCATCCAGAGGAACACCATCCCACCTCAGAAGGCTCCAGCCCATCCAGAGGAACACCATCCCACCTCAGAAGGCTCCAAGCATCCTCACACAGAGTAACACCTCACCACTTCAGAAGGCTGCAAGCATCTGCCCTTGTTCTTTAGCCCAACCTTTTATACCCTCATGTTCATGCACTGCACCTGTGTGCCCTCTGCTCCCTTTGGAGATTGGTCAGTGCACCTGGGCACTCCATGGCTCATTGCTTTCAATGCTGCTCACCTGCTGCTCACAGCTGAAGCCCCTTGGGGATGAGGCTGGGCCAGGCCCACTCCCAATCACCACAAACTGTGTGCCTACAGTTCCCCCTCTTTTTTTTTTTCTTTTAAATGAATGCTATGTCTACTATGTCTACAAAACAGCTCCTCCAGGATGCTCCCTCCTATCAAGAGGGAAGCAAGAGAACCTATCCAAGCCCAGGTTCAATCTTTCCCCCATTATTACCTCAAGGATTGCTCATTTTTCCCTTCAAATTGCCCTTGGAACTGGGCCTGCCCAGGGAGGGAATGAGGGAGGATTCCAGGGAATGTTACTCACTTGCTGAGGATGTTCTCCAGGGAATCTGCTGCTCTGCTCAGCGGCTCCTCCTGCCCCACCATCTTGGCCACGATGGAATTCTGCCGGTCGTTGTTGAGGATCACCGTGGTCTGAGGGACAACACTGCAAAAAAAAAAAAAAAACCACAATCACAGAGGGAATGGGAATGTAAAGGAGCAAAGTTTATAAATAATCCATGGAGAGGTTTTTGGTTTAAGTAATCCAGGGAGGGTCTGGGCCTCGTCCCTCTCCCGACATCGCTGGCGCCGGCAATCCATCGAGTTTGACACCTGCACCACCTCGATACTCTGATTTTTCCAGAGGATGGATGGCTCCAGTGGAATTATATAAAAGTCCACGACCCCTAGGGAAGCAATGAGGAATTCATCAATTCAGGACACACAGGGGGAAGTCTGTTATTCACAGCTCCACCAAATTCTTTCAGGGAGAATCTGAGCATTTGCAGAGGTACAATTTACATGGTAATGCCCCAGTGCTAGTAGGATAATTCCTAGGAAAAGAGAATTTGAGAGGATTTATTGCAAAAGTGGGTGATGAGCATGGTTAAAGGGTGTGTGATGTCCTCCAGGGTGGGGAGATGAGCAGCACAAGAAGCATCAGAGCAAACAGGACTAGACTGTAACTGAATAAAAACAAGACAAAACTACTTGTGTGCATTTCACACATTAAAAAAACAAACACCAAAATCATTTAAGGTGTGAGAAACCAGAAGAAGCTTTTCTTATCATTCCAGATGGCAATGGAGAAGGAAAACTCAAGACACGCTAAGTTTACACTGGGCTGCAAAAGGAAATATGAAATAAAAACTGTCTCCACATGCAGATGAGCACCTGCCCTGTTTGCAGGGATTATTCACATTACTGCCACACCAGCACTCGAGATTCCCAGGTGTGGGTTTGGGACTTAAACTGTTCCTGCTGTGCTCAGGGAGAACTGAGGGACAGAAATTTTGGTTTCACTGCTCCAACATCCCAAACGTGCCTGGGGGTCATTTATTTTCCCCTGGCTAATTGCTGAAACACAAATTAAGGCAATCTGGTGACATCTGGCGCGTTTCCTTCAGCTGTAGCAGAGCACACACTTGAACATTCTGGTGTCTGTGTAAGCCTCAAGTGCCAAATTATCCATTATCAAGGAAAGATAAGGCCCTGTCGTGGAGCTGAGGATGAATGGATCCCAATTTTGGCACAAATAAAATGCCTGACCCCGGATTTTCTGGCTCCAAAAGCCCCAGGCTCCAATGCCCTGCCAGGGACTGCACGTGCTGCTGGCAGCAGCTGGGATTCCTCAGGGAATCCAGGATCCCTGGGCTGCAGACCTGGGGAGGCTCTGGGAGATGTTTGGCTCATCCCAGGTCAGCGCAGGCTCTGCCAGAGCTCCTCACGTGCACGTGGAGCTCAGATTGCAGAAAGAAAGAAAGAAAGAAAGAAAGAAAGAAAGAAAGAAAGAAATGGGGGTTCTGGTGCTTTCCTGTTATTCTCTGGAGAATCAGGATTTAGGGCACTTCCAGTCACCTGCTCAAGGGAAAAACCCACACATTTTTATTTAAAAATAAAAAGACAATTTGCATCTCTTTTCTCTGCACCAACCATGTAAAAACCCCACCAAACACTTGATAAAACAGAGATGTGGCAGTGCTGGGAGCAGCATCGTGTGTGTGCTCATTCCATCTCCCAAATTATCCAAACAGCTGCCCTGGACATTCTCACATCCCAGTTGAAAATGTTCAAGTATTTTACACTTCCTTTCAGACACTGGTCTTTATCAGCATCTCCCTTGCAATCACTTCTGAAGGCCTGTTTAAAATGTCACTTACCAAAGCTTCTTTTTAATGAAGACTCTGAATAATTAATTTCAACTGGAGAGATAAATGCAATAAAATTACATTTAGAAAGTCCTTAGCATTTTGCTCTTATTAAGTTTGAATTTGAAAAAAAAAATAAAATAAAAGCCTTAGCACTAAAAATTGGCATAAAATAAGAAATTGGGGGGGCTGCTTTGTTTCAGGAATGTTCATTTTGATGGACTTGTTTGAAATTCTTCCTGATGTCCAGTCTGAACCTCTCATCCTGTGCCTGTCCCCTGGGAGCAGAGCCCAGTTCCCACCTGCCTGCACCCTCCTGGCAGGCCCTTGTGGAGGGTAATAAAGAATTTGCTTCCCTGGGAGATGTTCCAGTCCCTGTTTTCAGATTTATTTAGAAATCTGATGAATAGACACAAAATCAAAAATGGAATTCTACATAAAATCAAAATATTGGGCCAAGCTGACAAAAATCCTTTAAACTTCATTACAGCCAAGTGCATCCTCGGATTATTGCAATTCCTTTCTTCAATCCCTCCATCTCTTTCTGAAGATGAAACAGCTTTAACCATTCCTTCAATACTAAAACACAGAAAACACAAAGGAGGAGGAGGAAAGCTTTGGATGTTCCTCAGACCCCAAAGGAAGCAATTCTGAGTGCTGCCAGTACTCAGGGGAAGATGGAAGGAAAATATTCCAGGGGTCAGGGGGAGTTTCACAAACCCAGAGTGACTGCAAGGCCCCAGAAGTTTCCATCTGTGCTCACATATTCCTTTCCCCACAAGCATTAGGACTTGGAGAGGCTGGAGCAGCAATTTGCCTCTTCTTGGACACAACTCTCTAAAAAAAATTTAAATGCATGCAACCTGCAGATATTTGGGAATTTTTTAATGCAGTTTACTGGATAATCTGTCAAATTACAGGTGAAAATATTCCTAAAAAATAAACATACCAACTAATGATTGCATATTTAATTTTGCAGATTTTAATTTTTTTTTTTAAATACAAAAGGCCAGTCTATATTTTGCATAAGGAAATTGCTGCCAAAGGTCATTTTCAGTATGGAAAATGTGTGAGTCAGATCTGATCATTCATCTTAAAGCCTGGGGTTCCATTGCCAATAACCTGCCAATCACCCAGAGTACAGCCAGAGACAGAAAAGAACTTTTGGCAATGCCAGGACCATCCTCTCCTCTTCTTCCCAGCTGAGCTTTCCATTTGCAGAGAGAGAAAAATCAGGCAGAAGGAATGAAGTGACATTTCTCTCTTCCATGAGGATCAAAAGTGTTTTCTAAAAAAACTGAAAATGACTTGGAGTGAGGTTTTCAGACAGGTTCTTCCCTTTGTCCTGGTCCCATGGATCAGCTCATGGAGAAGCATTAATGAGAAGAGGAGCTGGAATTCCTGCTGGAAAACTCTCCAGCCTTAAGGAAAGCCAGGCTGGAAAAGAGTCCTTGAACTCTGGTATTTCCCAATTTAAATTAAGATTTAAATGTACAGTTCATGTGTGGAAGAACATCACAATTATCCCCAGCAGGGAGAAAATCTAAATATAACGAATATTGTTGTACAATGTGGTGTTTTCCTTATTTTTTCCCTAGTTTATCTTTCACTAACACTCATGTTCATCCTTAACAACAGCCCCTTTTTGCATCTTTTCATCATTATTTAGGAAGATAATGTCAAAATGCTTCTTCCTCCTGATGGCCACCTGCTTCCTTCGCCTGCTGCTCACAGAGTTAAGGATCCCCATCCAAAAAAAAGTGAGAAAAACCCACTCAGGATCTCACACTGCAACAAAGCCCCAGACTGGCAGAGAACCCATGAAATGACATCGGATTTGTGCCCCAAAATGAACGCAGAGAACAAACCTGAACAAACCTGTCAGCTGCTCACCGAGCAGGTGGGGAGCCAAGGCTGCACAGGCACCTCAGCAATTCAAGTTTAAATTCCCAAATTCATGGTCCAGCTGCCAAAAGAGCAGCAGTGTCATCCATCATTGTCAGGATTAAAAATCCTCTTTGCATTCTGAACATCCAGAGCAGACATCCCAGAGACAGCCCCAGGAACAGGACAAGCCAAAGTCCACCAGGCACAGCTGGAAGAACTCCTGGAGCTGAGAGCCCAGAGGGCTGGGAGCAATTTATAATAAAAGATAAAGCAAATTATGCTTTATCCAAACAAATGAAACCCAGTCAACATCGAATTTTCAACTCAAGTAAGAACAAATCAGAGAATTTCCAAGTTAGAAAATCCATCTTTACCTACAGAGGAGCTCTGCTTGGCTGGAGGCAGGAAAACATCAATTATCAGCTTTAAGATTAATTTTTAAATTTTATTTTAATTTTAATCCAATTTTTAAAGCTGTTAAACTCTCCTGGGGATTATTGTGTTCTGAGAAAAGCTGAACCCACCTGAAGAACCAAATTCCAAAATGACAACACCCATTTCCAAGGAGTTCATCCACTGCCCCAGAGCTCAAACCCTCCTGATCCAAGCCAGGTTTGTTCCTCCAGGGATTTTCCACCACCTCGATGGGGACACAAATAATTTTAGATCTTGGTTTAAAAAAAAATACAACAAAATGTAAAAATCTCTCATTTTGAGCACAGCTGAAACTGTAAAAATTAAGTGTGGTGACAAAGGGTCCAAGGAATGTTTTGTCTTTAAGAAATACACAAAACTAGGAAGAATAACAAAAAAAAACCCAGCCAAAAACTCCAAGAAAAAATAGCGAAAAAAAAAGGCAAAAAAAGGGAAAATTGAAAAATATTTTTAAAAATAAAAATAGGGAAAAAAACGTTAAAAATAGGAAAAAAGGTTAAAAAATAGAAAAAAGAGAAAAATGGGAAAAAGGGGAAAAAATGGGGAAAATTGGGAAAAATTTGAAAAAAAATTGGGAAAAAATTGGGAAAAAAATTGGGAAAAAAATTGGGAAAAATTGGGAAAAAAATGGGAAAAAATGGGAAAAATGGGGAAAAAATGGGGAAAAAATGGGGAAAAAATTGGGAAAAAATTGGGAAAAAATTGGGAAAAAATTTGGAAAAATCCATCCAGGCAACATGTGACATAACCAGGATCGAAAAGTGCCAGAAATTCCATTAATTATCAATCTTCTACTTTTGATTATGGCCAAGAAAAGGCCAGGTCATGCCATAAGCACCAGGTCAATGCCACCCTTTTTGAAGATAAATGTACTCATAAAAACACACCAGCAGATATCTTGTTTTCAGGCAGTCTGGAAAGAAATTTACAGTTATTGCCCATCTCTGAGCCTGAACTTCCTGAGCCTGATAAGGAGCAGCACTGCAACAAGTGCAGATTGTGCTCCATGGGAAATGAGGCAGCTTCCAGGAGTGAAATTATTGATTAAAATAGGAATTCTGGATGTTTAGAAAACACAGTTTGAATCAGGAGTGAAGAGTTGGAATCCTTCATTCTACAGTTAGTTACTTTGAGATGGTTTTCCTGATTTTCTGACAAATTCTGGTATCAGCAGAAGTGATTTAAGCACTAAAATCTTGGAGGTGGAGGAATCAGTGTTATAAATTGGATTCTAAGATATTAATGAGGGGAAGTGAAGCCTCACTGATCACCAGGTAACAAATAAATACAATATCAGGTTCCTGCAAACACCCCTGGGTGCTTTCTGAGGGGATTGTAAATAATTCCCACCAGGTAACTCTGCTTTTCCTGCTTTTCCAAATTCCTTTTTTGCTCTGTGCCCTTGCCACCACCACAGATATTTTCCAGCCATTCCAAGGATGCTTGGAATGAAATTTGGGATTAAATCTCAAATTTCCAGATCCCCTGAGGGTACCTTAAAGAAATCCTGCTCTTCCCTTGGCATGAAAAACACAATTTCAGGAGTTATTGGGAGCAGATTTCCTGCTCATGGAACAAAGAGATGGAGCTCAAGATATGCAAAAATGTCCAGTTCCTAAAAAAAAAGGGGGAAATGCTGTTTGGAAAGACATTCCAAGGGTTTTTAGGGGTGGAAATGCAGCAGTCAGTGGTGCCAAGGAAAGCAGATGGAACAGGGGCTCCAAGCTCAGAGATCTGGGAGAGCTCAGGGAGGCACCAAGGTTGGACAGGAGCTCCAGGATCAGCAACTCCAGCCTTGTGGGATGGTTCATCCTTGGGAATCCCTCTACTGCTCCTTTCCATCCTGCTTCAACAAAAACTGGGACCCTCCAAACCCACTGAAATAAATAAATTATTTCTTTTGCAAATTCGAGTGTTTTAAATTACTCTGAATTTCAATTATTAAATGATTTTCCAAAAGCAAGACAGGTAGTTTTTGCAATTTTAAAAATAAAATTACTGGTATTTTCAACTGCTCTAAAGTGATACACAAATTATCCTGGGACACCACCTAAACCCCTGTTATTTCCAAACCTTGTCCCTTTAATCACTAATTGATTACCTGCTCCCTCTTCATTCATTTTCTTGCACTGGCAGAATTAACTCCCCAACCTACAGGAAAAGTTTCCAGGGTCTGCTTTTACTGCTGGATTTTCAAATTCCCTGCCATTGTACCATTCAAAATATTTAAATTCTGCCAGGCTGGAACCCAAAAGAATAAATAAGGCTTTTCTGCCCCCTTCTGTTTATTGTCTGCTCCATAAATTAAATATATTGTGTGTAACACAGGCTTTCATAAACCAATGCTCTGCTTCACACAGATAAAGATTTTTAGAGTTTCACTAACCATCATCCCATTTTCCAACATCCATGAGGTAAAAACCTGCCCACTTTTATTAAATACAATAATTTTTTAATTGTTTCTTTGGGCAGAAAGCAAAGATGAGCCCTCACAAAGGCGTTTGGTCTGAACCAAATTCCATTTCCTGCACCTTTCCATTTATTCCTGGAGCTGTGCTGATGGAGCCATGGAATTCAATGTTCTGCTTTCCCTGGAATTCACCTCATCCATGGCATTTGGCAAGGGAGGAGCTTAACCCACGTTTTAATATGCTATAATTGATTTTAAATGTTCTTAGACAGTAATTAGACTGGTAAATGTCCCCCTAATCTGTGCCTAAACCCAAATCCTGTTTGGGTCCCATGTATTCCTCTTTTTCACCCTTCCAATAAAGGATGTTGACTCTAAATCACTAAAAGGATTCCCTGAGGTCTCTGACCCAAAGCAAGTTTGCAGCTGAGTGGGAATAAATAAACTGGTTATCCACATGTGGCTGAGGAATCCTGCAAACCTCCCAAATTCAAGGATTTCACATTTATCCTGAGCTAAGTTAACAGGGAAAATACCCAATTTCCTAGCAAAAAAAGTAAAATATCAAACCTGGTGACACATCTAGAACCTTTGTCTAAAACCTGAAGGAGCTTTATCCCCTAAAATCTGATTTTCAGTGGAAATTCTATTTAAGAATTCAAAACCATCTCTTTGTAAAAGTTCCTTTTGGTGTTTTAAGCCTGACAGGCACATTTGAAACAGCACCACTACAATTAAAAAGATCCAAACCACACTTTTTCCATCCTCCTCTCAGCCCTAAATCATCAGCTGCTACTTGCTCAGCTCTCACTTGAATTATTGGACTCTCAGAAATGATATTTCATCAGAAACCATTAACTTGAGAAAAATTGCAGTGGGGAGAAGGAATCCACAGTTCAAATCTTGGTCAGTCTGAAAAGTTTTATAAATGAATTCATGCAGGAATTATTGAACTCTCCAAAGCCCAGCTGAAAGGATGATGGTAAATTGTTGGTTTAATTCCATAACTGACCTTTCCCTCTCCTTTAAATGCTGGAGTCAGACATTGCCTCCCAATTTATCAACAAATTCCTGGGCTCCCCAATATCCCAGTGCAACACTCGTGGAATGTGAAATTCCACAAGAACTCTGCTGTGGGAGCTGTTCAGTGCAAGGTGCCACTTCCTCTCAGTCCTGGGGAATTTAAATTAATAAAAATCCCAGCCCTTATTTTCAGTATCAACTGGAACAGATCACAGAGATCTTCTCCATGTGGCCAGGGAGGCAAAATAAAATTAAACCCCAAGAGGTCGAGGCTGACAAGTTTTGTGACAAATTAGGAGATTTTGGAAAGCACTGTCATGTTTGCCAAGGAATTAAAGATGTCAAGCTTTGGGAGGCTTTTTTTTTTTTTTTTTTTTAAATTCCACAGCCAAAGAAACAACAGAACCCTGGATAAAGAAAGAGGAGCTGACAGATAATCTAATAATGCCTTTATTTCATTGGTTCTGTTTATAAACTCAATTTTTGAATGCAGGACAGAACTGGAATGTTCAGAGACACTTCTTTACTACACCTCAAGAAGGAATTTGGGGTTTTCAGCACATATTCCAAGGCACAACAATTCCTGCAGGCTGAAACACTGCTCAGTGCTGGCATTGAGGTGACAACACCGACTTCCTTCATGTACAAAACCACACAAAATAAAATTCACAAACTCCACCTGAAAACAGAGTGTTCATGCACAGATGATGTGTGAAAACCCTGGATCTCTTCATCAGAACTGAAAACAGGGGCCTCAAAAGGCTGGAAAAGGAACAATTTTGTGGCCCAATCCATGAAATGAAGAAAAACCTTTCAAACTTTCACCCCCTAAACTGAAATTTCACTTTACCAAGTTATTTTGTTCAAAAATACCCAAATTTTTCTTCCACTTCTTCTTTACTCTTTAAAAATCTTGTGATTCTAAAGAGAATTTTTGAATTCATGAAGTGTTAATGATGATTTTCTCATTTTCAATACTGACTCTGTCCCCCAGCTGGGAGTGTAACCAAAAATGAACGTGGTGAGAACAGAACCCAAACAATTGTCCCATTTTCCTGCAGCCCCTCCCTCCTCAATCCTGCAGGAAAACAGCCCCAGAATTCCAGCTGGGAGAATCCCCAGCCGTCACCCTGGAGCTCCAATATTCCAAAGAGTTGTTTGCAATTATTTCTGGAATTCCAAAGAAACGTTTGCTCCCGTGCCAGAGCCTGCTGACAGAAAGGGAAAGGACAAAAGTCCAGTTGTGGTCGTGTCCAGCCTCCCAAAATTCAGTGTTTGCTGCTGGCTGAGGCCTCAGGAGAGGCTGAGGATAAATTAAAGAGAAATAAACCTGGATTGCTGCCGAGGGACAGAATTCCTGAAAACCTGGGGAATTGCAAAGCTTCTCCAAATCCAGCTTTGACAGCTCACCCCAAATTTCTGTATCTGACTCCTCAGTCACTGCTGAGTTGTCTTCTGCTTCCAGGGAAATGTTCTGCCAGGTCTGGAATTCAGTGTGTGAGCTCAGGCTGATTCATGGAGCTGCACCTTGAAAGGAAACCCTTCACCCTGCCTGATCCTCTGCTCCTCAATCCAAGCTTTGTTTCCAAATAAATCAATTAAAATCTTCCTGCAAATTCAGGGGCTTCAGAAGCAATTCCAAGAAGGAACAATTAGCTCTCAAATTGAGTTAAAACCAGCAAAAATCCTGAAGGTTCCCAATGTTAATTTATTTATCACTGGGTGAAATAAAAGGATATAAAGTGGTTTACATCCTCTAATGAGTTATAATATCAACTGCAGTGAACACAGGGAAGAGACTCAGCAGCCACTGCTCACTGATAAGGGCTGAGGAATTATTATTCCTTCTAAAAGTCTGGATTAGCATAGTGGGATAGTTTATTATAATCAGTAAAAATCCTCCTGATAAAAATGCAATTAGGTTGGTTAAGGGGTTTGTAACTCACAGAAAGAATAAATATATAGATATATATAAATTTAAAAAATAGAATTCTGGCTATTTTAGGGTTTATACATGAATACCTTGATTGTATTTCTTTAGGTTTGTTTGTTTTCCTAAAGGTTTTATGCAGGAGCAACAGCATTTTTGCTAAATCTAGAACAGTCCCCCTACAATTCATTCCACACCACATTCTCTGGTTTACAACCTCATTTAAAATCATCTCAACTCTCAGTTTTGCATTATTGGACCCCAAACCCACTTGTAAACAAGGAAACAATCAGAAAGGCAGCTCTGGAACTTGGGGGATGTGGAGCCAAGGAGGCTTTGCCAAATGGCACATTGCAAAGTGGGTGGACAGGTCTTGCTCTCCAAACTCAATTCAATTGTTCTGCTGATTAAATCTAATGGTAAAACAAACATTTTAATGAAGCACACCTACAAAAATACAGCAAATCCAAACATCCCATCTGGTACAGGACTGCATCTGAGGAACCTCCACGTTAATTAGCCCATGTTCAACCCCCAAGAGTTTTGTTCAAGGACACCAGGATGGATTTGGGCTCGTTAATTGAGTGCAATTAATCTACAGTTCCATTTAACTGCCCCACTCTCATTAAAGACAGAAATATAAATGTTTTTATCTCTATACTTGTTATCAATTAGCCACAAATGCACATGGAACAGAACCAGATGTTTGTGGTCTGTATTTCACCAGTGGCAAAAAGAAAATGGCTCCAGGAAAACACCTGAGCTCCATTTGCCTCTGGATTTTCTCCATTTACCTCTGAACACCTCCAGCCTGGCCTTGGGCACTGCCAGGGATCCAGGGGCAGCCACAGCTGCTCTGGGCATCTGTGCCAGGGCCTGTCCACCCTCACAGGGAGGAATTCCTTCCCAAAATCCCATCCAGCCCTGCCCTCTGGCACTGGGAGCCATTCCCTGTGTCCTGTCCCTCCAAAGTCCCTCTCCACCTTCCTTGTTGGCTCTTTCAGGTCCTGGAAGGCTGCAGTGAGATCACCCTGAAGCTTCTCCAGGTGAACAATCCCAGCTCTGGCAGCCTTTCCTCCCAGCAGAGCTGCTCCATCCTCTGCTCATCCTGGTGCCTCCTCTGGTCTCCTCCAGCAGCTCCAGCTCCTCCCTGTGCTGGGCTCAGGGCTGGTCTCACCTGAGGGGCAGAATCAAGGCCAGCACCCCCAGCTCATGGATTCCCACAGCCCCAATTCTCAGCCAGGATCCCGAGGTATTTACTGGATTTATTCCCATTTTTTTCCCAAGAGCTGCTCTCCTGGCAGTGCAGCACCATCTTCCCTGACAGCCTTTAATAAGCACAACTTTTTGTCACAGCAGCAAACCCAGCATGAGTTTGGTGGCAGGAGGAGGAGGAGGAGGCTAGAGAATCCCATTCCTGTGGAGAATCTGAAAAATCCCTTTCCCAAACTTATGGGAAGCTCTGCCTTCTGTGATGGATGGGGAAGAGGGTACAATGGATCAGCCTTTAATTGGAAACAACAAGTGATAAAGGGATTTATGGATGAAAGACGGGGAATTCAGGGAAACATTCTGTCCCTGTGCAACTGGAGTGTCCCCAGTGCCAAATCAAACACATCCAGCCCTATTTTCCCTCAAGTCCCACAGGCCACAGTCTGCTCCAGAACAAAAAGCCCTCAGTGCTCTCCTGGCATCACACCTTTGATAATGTGCAACTTCAGACCAACAGCAACAAATATTTGGGGCAGAGATTCCTGCTTTCTTCAAGACCTCTATCTAAATGATGGTCAGACTGGCTGAGGAGCTGTCAGCAAAAATTTGTAACCCAAACCAAAAGATGAAGCCCCATCAACAGCCAGGACAGATTTCTGATGGCTGCAGAGATTTAAAAACAAACCAAACCAAGCAGCTCAGGTCTGACAAATCCTTTCAGAAACTCAAAATAGTACAATTTACAGAGGAAAGCATTCACTAAGCATGAATTAATAGGGTCCCAAAGGGGCCATGGGTTCCTGAAAAGGTTTCTGAAGCCTTTTGTGCACAAACCACAGTAAAAAGTTCAGCTCGTGCACAAGAACTTGAAGATCTCTAACAACAAAAAAATTCAGCCAAGATTTCAAGAAGGTTCTTGAAGAAACAATTATTGAGAAAAGAGTATTTAGCAAAAGCCCTGGTGTAAAACTCTGGTTGCTTCCTCTCTGATCCAAGTCCATGGACTTTGTTTCTGTTATTACACAGCTCAGCCATAATTCATCTTTTCAGTGTATAAAGCCCTCAAAAGCAGAGGTAAAAGCAGACACAGCACCTGCTTAAAAGGAAAATTAAATGCCTGCACACCTTTGTAATGGAGAGTAAAAAGTAGTTATTCAGAGCAGTATGGAGTGTTTTCCAGCTATAAAAATATGAAAAAGGAGGAAGAGGTGTTGGAGAAAAGAGTCTTTTGTTAAGCAGATTTCTCTGGCTGGGATCACCTCGATGATAAGATGACAGACACATCAAGATTTAGGTATTTAAAACCACATTAGGGGAGTGAGACACAAAGGGACTGCGAGTCAAGGCTGCCCTTCCAGCAAAGTGCATTAGATTATTCAACAGATTTTTCCATCTCCAGCTTCTAACTCCAAAATAAGCAGAGATATTTTTCTAGCAGGATTCTTTAGCAAACAAGCTCATAAAACACACTCCATTGTACTTCTGGTGAAGAGAAGTAAAATGAGAAGCAATTAGAATGATGATGAACTCATTAAGTCAAAACAGCTATAAATAAAAGCAGAGAAGTCTCAAAAACCTGTCTGAAAGAGCTGCTGAGGCTTTTCCAGGGGATGGATGAAGGAGTCTGGTTTAAGTCAGGGTGAAATGTGGGAAGAGCAGCAAATTGTCCCTGGACCAGAGACCGCTTGTGAGGAACATCACAAAACCACTCCAAAAATTACCTTCAAGGAGATAAATGAATTCTACCTCCACCAGCAGCCTCCTGCCAGCTGTGCAGAGAGAAGGCAATGCCCAAATCCTGGATTCAGAGGGGTTTTAGGGCAGTGGGGAGTGCTGTGTCCTTACCATCGGACTTTATTGCAGGTCTGGGTGGCGCCCAGCGGGGACCCGGCCACCATGGGCACCTGGATGGGGCTGTGCTGCTTGTTCATGACCAGGTCCAGCTTCTCCTCCAGGGATTTGCAGGTGGCCTCCAGGGCCAGCAGCTTGGCCTCGATGCTGTCCAGCCTCAGGCATATGGTCTGGTTGATGGAGTACAGGAACGACTGGGGAGGGAGAAGAGCCCGCATTGAGCGCTCGGAGTTTGTCCCAATCCTGAGGAAGCTCCGGATAAACGTGACTGGGAACCAATCCTAAAGGAACTCACAGCCTGTCTAGTGACAAAATCCACCCCTGATGACATCCAGGAGCGTTTCAGCAAGCTCAGATTCTTCCAGATCTTTATTTGGGAGCCAAAAGCAGCCCGGCCAAAGCCATTTTCACCTAAGCACTTTGTCAGGATGATTTCATCCACCGCAAAATCATTTCTAATGACTTGCCAAAGCCTTCCAGCCCACATGTGAAAACAAAAGGATTATAAATCTCTGGATGCATCCTCCTGGATAAAGTTAGTAAGTTTTTTTCCTGCCCAAACAGATAAATTGCAGTGGAAATTGTATCAACACAAAAAATCTCGGAGACAATTAATGCCACTCACTTCAGCTTCCTGCTGAACAGCAAATCAAGAAAAGCAAATAAATAAAATCTGTTTTGCTAAGCAATCTATTTGAAAAGAAAACATATTCCACTTGGGTTCTCCTGGGAGAACAGGAAGAGCTGCACTCTGTGTGCTCTGCAAACAGCAGCTGTGCCATCTTGTGGCCCTGCAGCCACTGAGCACCCCAAACCCTTCCCTCACAGAGCTCCAGCTCCTGGGATCACCCCAAAAACCCAGAATTACACAGGACAGTGTCTGTGGCACTGAAATACTCATCAGGTACTCACACCCCAGGGCAAAAACCAGCCCTAAATCACAGCAGGGTGACTTCTGAGCTCCTGAGCCAGAATTAAAGATGAATTATCCATCAGGAGAATGCTGCTAGTTTCAAATAATAACTTCAAACATGCTGAAAGTATCTAAAATTGTAACACAAGTACATCCTCAAGTTCATCTTTTTGGTCAACTTCACTTTATCAAAAAATGACCCAACACTGATGTTTTGGGTCAGTGGAATTAATTCTGGTGATATTTTATATTGCATCTGAAATTCTTGCTACTAATTACTACTGAAAAATTAGTCAATTACCCAGATTTTTAAATTTATGCCTAAAAATGCACAAGTATCTATCAGAATAATTCCAGTATTATGTATAAACAGTTTATTTTACATTCTTGCAATAACTTCTCCTAAACTTAATTGGCATTAAAATGAAACCCAGGAAAGGGCATTAAATAACCTTAATAGAGGGATCCTGGCAGTTGATTTCTATCCTCTGACGTTTCAGGGCAGGTTCCACATCATCATCTGCCACCTCATGGTTCTCCAACACAACTGCAAAAGGAAAAAAAAAAAAACATTGCCAGGGTTTAGAACCCTAGAGGACAAAGCTCAGACTGAAAACACATTAGTGGAGAAAACAACAGCATGGAAATTTAATTAAGGTACTTGATGTGTTCTTTGACACTTGCTCGGGATTTCTCTCAAACATCTGACAGGGTGATGGGAGCAGGTTTGAGTTCCTCTCCCAAGCTGAGCAAAGCCTTTTGAAGGACTGGCAGGTCCCAGCTTCTCCTCCAACTCTTTGGGACCATTTCTGAGGTAACTTTTGCATTTTGTATCAGAAAAGCAGATTTTTGGCCTGTGTCTCTCATTTCCATTACTGTTCTTTCTTGCAGTGGCCACAGAGGACCAGCATCTCAATATATTTTCACTCAGGAAGTCAATTTCTGAGCAAGTGATATCCAAACATTTGCTTTCAGAAGTGTTTTTCGATTTTACTGTCCAAAGAATTTTAATAATGGATGAGACAAAGTATCTTACACATAAAACAATTCTTAATGGATGGGAGACAGTTCCCATTGGAGGAAAAGCCTAAACCATGGAGAAAAACAAGACTGCAGGAATATTTCATTGTTTTGGGGTTAGTCTACCCCCGCACAAAAAACAAATGCAATAAATCCTTTAAGAGAAAAGTGAAATAAATAAAATAATCTGATCTAAAGGGCTTGGAGATATACAAGTGAAGCTATGGAAATCATGGATTTGGGCTTCAAAAGCACCTTTTGGAACAAAAACCTGGTTTGTATTTTAAAGAAAAGCTCAGCAGTGATTTCTAGTTATGGGCACTGCTGTAAATCTCTTCCCACCTGGATTGTCTGGAGTCAGGTCCTCAACAGCAATCTGAACCACATCTGCCAAATCGTGCTCTGACATCATTCAGACCCTGCAGCAAAACCCCTCAGGCACCACTGCAGCTCCCCAGGGCAGCAGCTGGCCCAGGCATGCACCCCTGCAAAACAGCAGCAAGGACAGGGTTAATATTCATGAAATATTAGATATTATATGAGATATGACATAATATGATATGATTCATATAATTACAATATTATAAATATAATATAATATAATTAAT
>WEZZ01003989.1:240051-250889 GCA_013400585.1 Chloropsis cyanopogon
TATATAATATTCAGACAGCATCAACACCTTCAATTTTTCATTCTCCTTCCATAAAAAGATTCATTTCCAAGAGAAATGACCGAGCTCCAGTGGGATTACCCAGTGGCACAGCTCAGCCCTGCAGCCCCTGCAGGAGGAAATTTTCCTGCCCCAGGGCTGAGGCAGGGGCTGAAGCTTTCCTGGCTTCCCCTTCCACATTCCCAGGGACAAGGAGAACTTTCAGGTTCACACTCACAAAGCTCCAAACCACACCAGATCTGCAAGAACTGCAAGTTCTGAATCTTAACAGGCCTCTAAAATCTTCCTAAATGAGTGAGAACGAGGAGTTTCCTCACATCTTGTTACAACTAAAGTAAAACTTGACTTTTTTCTTCAGGATGAACTTGCCTGGTTTTCCTACAGCTCAGCTCTGATGAAACAGTTTTCAGGATATGGTCCTGACTTTAAAGTCAAAATATTTCTCAGCCTTGCTCCCTTGGAATTCTCAGTCCAAGTTATTTCTTAGTGTTTTAAGAGAAACCTTCAACCTGTAAAATTGAAATAAACTCACTGCAATCTCTCCTAGCTGTGCTTTCTCCCAATTTACAAAGGGCTGGACAAGGAATACCAAGAGATCAGTGGATTTTCTTTTTTCCCTTTTTTAACCTGGAGTAAAAAACGCTGGAGAGATAAATGGAGATTAACTGATGGAGATGATAATTCATCCATTAATAGTGACATGGAATCAAACCCACCTTAACACTGACATGGAATCAAATCCATTTTAACACTGACATGGAATCAAATCCAACTTAACACTAACATGGAATAAAATCCAGCCTTGCACAATGATTTTCCTCTTCCACTTGAGCCCAAGAAATCCATTAAGCCAGACATGGAGAGGATAAATTTTTAGGAGAGCAACACAACCTAGAGGATTCTGAGGAGGCCTCCCCACATCTCCAAACTGTTTACCCAAAATACCAGCACTGCCAGCACTGAGTCACTTGAATTTCTGCTCATGGTGAAAGAGTTTTGGGCCAGCACAGAGTGTGGCAGCAAGCCCAAAAACCCTGGCAGTCCTTCCGTGCTCGTGGATGCCATTTTGGCAAGTGAGATTTGCCATTTCTGAGAAGTCCTGGTGCCCGGCCAGGCTGAGCAGAACAAAGCAGCTGTGCTGCTCCATCCTGTCACACATGGCCTGGAATGGGGCTTGAGGGGACACATCCACCACTGCAAGCACTAAAAAAGGCCAAATTAGAACAAAACCCAACTGTTAAAAAGTTTATTATTTACAGGAGTTACTGTAATTCACTGGGTTGTTACAGGGCTTACACTGCACGTGTTGCATTGAAACCAATCACAGCAACAGATTTCTCCTCTGAAGGAATTGCAATAATTGTGTTGCAATTAAATTGCAATAAATGTATAAATCCACTTTAGTACTTCACATATTTAGCACAAAAAATCCTGAGTTGGAAGGGAGCCACATGGGTCATCCAACTCCTGGCCCTGCACAGATAACCCAACGATCCAACCATGTGCCTTCAAAATTAAATTTAAAAATCACTGAATTCAACCTTTCTTCAAATGATTTCCTGTTTCCAACACTCTCATGGGTCATAGGCTGAAAGTGTTCAACTTCACCTCAGGAATACCCAATTATTCTGTCCCAGAGCCTTGAAACAAGGGCACAACCACCAACCTACAACTGGCAGAGCAGCCACAACACACACAGAGAAACGTGTGTTCATACCATCAGGATTTATTTCCATTTAAACTAATTTTATTCCAATTTCACTAAGTCAGACAGCTTGGAAGAAATCAGCCACAATTCTGCCTTTTCAAAGCCAGGACAGAATTCCCTTCTGCTGCCATCCTGTATCAAAACATAAAGGGGAAAACAAATAAATTTGTTCTCAACGCTGGGGATTAGGAGAGCAGAGCCCAAGAAAGCTGCAGCCACTGCAGTTCTCACACCTTGGATAAAGTGTGAGATTCCCAAATTCACCATTTCCATTTCTAACAGGGAATTTCACCAGTGGGCTGACCTTGCTTTCAGAACCAAGACGAAAAGCCTAATAAAATGTAACAGGATGAGAGTTAGAGGAGTTTATCAGCTTCAAAAAGCCTCAGTCAACAAACTGAGAGTAACTTTGCCATTATAGTTTCCATGTACTCTACTCAGTGAAGTATTTACCAGCATTTCCTCACGTAGAACACTCTTTTTCTTGAAATTTGCTCTATATTCCCCCTTTTTTCCACCTCCTGTCTGAAACTCTAGTCCCCATTAAATCTAAATTAAGTGTATGTACATTGGCATGGAGCCACCAGTGCTGAACTATTCCCAGGAACAAATTTTAAGTTATAAAAAAGAAATATTAACAGAAAGCCAGGAAGCTGGGGATAAACCACAGCAAGAGCAAGGAACGTGCCCACTCCTCCTCCCCCTGCTGCACGTGGAAGTTGGATCAACACAGGGATATTTCATGGTCACTTTGCCATTATCTGGGGGAGGGATGGGGATGAAGGTTCTACCAGGCAGTGGAAAATATTCCATTAAAGGAACTCCTGGCCAGCCAATTCCACACCAATTCCAGCCCAGTGCTTCTGGTGGATCTATGCTGCACTTTTGGGTTCTCCCAGAGAATTCCAGGGGCTCCTCCAACTCTTAAAGTGGGGAATGGGTTGTGGTGTGTCCTGGAGGGAATTCCTCCCTCTTCCACTCCCAATTCCCTGGGTGCCTCCAAAGGGGCCAGGCTGGATCCATGAGGTTCCACAGGGTCTCAAAAACCCCTGGAACAGGCTGGAAAGCTGGGAAAGGATTGGGGATGCTGGGGACAGAGTGGCTGAACAGGAGCCCAGGTGGGCAAGAGGCCACTGGCACCGGGCTGGCACCAGCCCTGGCACAGCCACAGCCCCAGGGTGGGGACTGTCCCCTGTGCTGGGCATGGCTGAGGGCACACCTGGAGTTCTGGTCAGCTTGCAGCCCCTCAAAAACACACCCTGAGGGGCTGGGGTGTGTTCAGGGAAGGGAACGGAGCTGGAATGGGGCTGGAGAATCCTGAGGGGGCTGGGAAGGGACTGGAGAATCCTGAGGGAGCTGAGAAGGGGCTGGAGAATCCTGAGGGAGCTGGGAAGGGGCTGGAGAATCCCTGAGGGAGCTGGGAAGGGACTGGNGAGGCTCAGGGGGGCCCTTGTGGCTCTGCACAGCTCCTGCCAGGAGGGGACAGCCGGGGGGGTCGGGCTCTGCTCCCAGGAACAGGGACAGGAGGAGAGGGAACGGCCTCAGGCTGGGCCAGGGCAGGCTCAGCTGGGACAGCAGCAGGAATTTCCCCATGGAAAGGGGGATCAGGAACTGGAACTGCCCAGGGAGGGTTGGAGTGCCCATCCCTGGAGGTGTCCCAGGAGTTCAGGAGGTGGCACTCAGAGCTCTGGGTGGGGACAAGGTGGGGATGGGGCACAGCTGGGTGATCCCAGAGCTCCTTCCCAGCCTCAATAATTAATTCTGTGAAATCCCACTTTCCTCAAACGTTTCTAACCCCTCAGAGCTCTCACAGCCCATTACCAGAGCAGCTCTTCCACTGTCCCCCCTTTCCCCAAACCAGCCCCACTTTGTTCCTCTGGTCCAATAATCCCAGCAGACACCTGATCCTGCTGGATAAATGAAACTACAACTGAAAAAAAAAAATCTCATTTTCCCTCAAAAACGGGAGAAAAAGGCCTTGAGCATCCCTATAAGCATTGCCTGAAGTGGCTCCAGTACTGGAATACTCAAAAAAAACTCATCACAGACAACTAAAGATATAAATTTAAAGCTGATTAGATAAATTACATTAAATACCTCTGCCAATACTCTTACTCAGAATTGATACACTTAACACAGAATTCAATCAGCCTTTGTTTAATTAAGTAAATTAATATTTGTAAGCAACTAAATTAAATTCACCTGAATTCCAGATTAGCTTTTCCACACACAAGTTTAATGTAATTTAATTAATCTATTTTAAAACATTAATTCCAAATAATTCTTCTCAGCAGTCCCTTGTAAACAAAGCTATTTAGTGAAATATCTGATGGCTTTCCTGAGTCACAGGGCAGAATTCCAAAGTGGAAAATCAAACCCATCCAAAGCCTTTTAACACAGGAAAACACGCACAAAACAGAAATCTTCTCTCTCATGTTAATTAGTGAGGGTAAACATCATCTTTTAAAAAATCAGAACACATTCCAAAGCTCTGCCTCAAGTGTGGAATTGCACTGCTCTGCCTGAGCTGAGCTTTCATGGACATTTCCCCGTGCTATTGATAAATGAAAAAACTTCCCTCAGATTCCAACTTGTACAAATATCCCTGCTGGTTGTGTGGGAAAAGCTGGAAAATGCCATTTCCCCCTGCCCAACCCAAGAGCCTCAAATGTTCTTCTTCTTCATTCCACTTTTCCTTCTAATCCATTAAAGCAATTGTCAAATACGGAATTTCTGTTCCAAAAATCTTTATCCAACCACATTTGGAATCATGGAATTGTTTGGGTGGGAAGGGACCGGGAGGACCATCCCACTCCACCTGTGATAATCCACTTGTGGGGAATTTTAGAAGGAATTTGAGATGGAACCTCTGAATTGTTTTTGTTTTTATTTTCTTATCTTCTACATAGGCAGGAAGGTGAGTTCAGCTCACATCCTCACAGCATGGTTCAGAAGGTCATAAAACCCTCAGTTACACGACTTTTTAAGGATTTATTGACCATTAACACACTGCCAATAAGGACATTTATGGTTTTGACCCAATCCTTAAATATTATTCTTTATTCTTCTATTAAATTATTATTCATATTTCATCTTACAGACTCAGCCTACAGTGTGAGCTTTCTTAGCCAATGTTACGACACCCAACCCTACAAATCCCCCTCTGGAGGCTCCAAACCCCTGGCACAGCTGGGACCCCTCTGAGCCTCCTGGGGAACAGGAGCAGCTCCAAGGACACCACTGGGAATGTCGGGAGAATTCCACACTGAAGTTATTCCCAGGAGCTGCAGAGCTCAGGACACCCCAATTCTCATTTCAGCCTCTCTCTGTGACTTGCACCAATTTTCTAACCCAGCCTGGTTTTTCCTCCATGATGAAATCACTTTGGCTGGCAGCTGGAACGGAGCCTTCCTGCCCTAATTCCCAATTCCCAGAAAAGCCACACCAGTGCAAATGTAACACAATAAAAAGCAACAATTGAAGAGCATGCAGGGCCCAAAGCACCAGAAATCCAAGAGCTTCCTTTCAGCCCCAGCTCTCTGCAGCCCGTCACAATGTGAATTAAAACTCATTTTAGGAGGAAGAGATCAGATTTACACTTCCTTCTTACTGCCCAATACTACAAATGAGAATCATTTTTCTTAGCATCTGTTTGGCTGTCACCCTTATCCTCAATCCACCTTAAAAGGCAAGGAAAAACATTGTGTTCCAATTAAATTTCATAGTAAAACCACACAAACATTTCAGTTTAACAGCTTAAAAATGAGTGTAATAATAGACAAGCAGCTTTGATTCAGCCAAAGATCAGGAAAAATGCCTATTCTCCCAAAAAAATGACAGAAATCTTCCCTATCTGGGAAAACCAGGACAGCAGCCACAACATCCTGGAGATGGATATATCAAATAAACATCAGTCACAGAGGTATTACTTCAGTGCAAGTGGCAAAATTCAGATAGCAACCAAAAAAAGGAAACGGTTGCTCCAGGAATAAAGGAGCTGGAAACTTTCTGGAGTAGAAAACCTCCCAGGGAGGCAGAAATTCTCAAGTATTACCACAAAAACCCCCACTATTATTGTTGGTTTATTGTTTTGCTTGCAGAAATATTTGCTTTTTAGGGTTTTTTTTTTCGTTCCACCTGGTACGAGGCGCTGTTTTGCTTGGATATCTTTTCCCAACTCCTCTAACCCTGGCACCAATCCTAACACAACACCCCACAAACAATCCAGGAATGCCTTCCCTGCTTCCCAGCGTCCTGCCAGGCTCTGGCAGGAGGAATGGCAGTGGGTGGTCACAGAGAGCAGAATCCCAGCCCAAATTCCCTGTGGATCTTGTACAAACCCTGCTGGAATGGATGGATGGAATGATTGCCCCGGGAGCAGGGCAGGAAATGTTCACACGTGTCCCAGCTCTGCTCTCAGGTGCTCACACACACACACCGAGGTCTGAATTCAATTTACAGCCATTTAATCCCCTTCAACTCCAGCAGCCCACCCCGGGGAAGGGCTGGCAGATTCCAGGCCTTAAGGCAGAGGCTGGAATTCTGCATCCTGCTGGGATTATTCCCGACAGGGATCATTGACACCAGGCACAATTTGTAGGGTTTGCTGAAAAGCAGCAAATGTGAGAGCAAGACAGCAAATTCTGTCCTGATGTTTTCTTGTTTTCAGCCGCTAGATGGAGGATTTTTATTGGGAACGGCTCCAAAAATCCTGCAAGGACTTCCAGGGCAGGTTTAGGGTGGATATTGTGAAAGGTTCTTCCCCCAGAGGGTTCAGGCACTGCCCAGGGAATGGGCACAGCCCGAGGCTGCCAGAGCTCCAGGAGGGTTTGGACACTCCCAGGGATGCCCAGGGTGGGATTTTGGGAATGTCCTGGACTGGATGATCCCTGTGGGTCCCTTCCAGCTCAGGGTATTCCATTATTCCAGGAAATTCAAACTTCCAGGATTAGTTTCATCCACCTTCCACTGTCCCAGGCTGCTCCAAGCCCCAGTGCCCAGCCTGGGACATTTCCAGGGATCCAGGGGCAGCCGCGGCTGCTCTGGGCACCTGTGCCAGGGCTCCCCATCCTCACAGGGAGGAATTCCTTCCCAAAATCCCACTCATCCCTGCCCTCCTTCTCTAGGGCCATTCTCTCCTAGCTGAGCAGCTTACCTTTACCAACAAAAGAGAATAATATTAATAATTTATAGTTTTTCCCCTTTTTTTTCCTAGTATGTGCATTGCTAGTCCTCATTACACTGGAAAAAGTTTCTGATCCAGCAATTCCAGAGGAGACAAGGACAGCCCCAGTGCTGGCACAGGCTGCTGCTGGTAGAAAAAAGCAGGAAAGCCAACACCAAACACAAC
Source organism: Chloropsis cyanopogon (assembly GCA_013400585.1). Lineage (NCBI taxonomy): Eukaryota > Metazoa > Chordata > Aves > Passeriformes > Irenidae > Chloropsis > Chloropsis cyanopogon. Next base: position 247,128 of record WEZZ01003989.1, read on the forward strand.
CTGCTCACTCCAAAGCCTCCAAATGGATTTTCCTGCTGTAGGCATCAAGGAAAAACCATTCCAGCTGCCAAACCAGACCTCAGCATTGCTTTATAACAGAGAGATATCAGGATTTTCATATTCTTGCCAAAAAAGTATTAATGAAAATAAATTGAAGAGCATCGTTTCAGTAGGGAAGCGTGAACTGAGCAGTTCTTCAGAATCTGAATTATTTAGGGTGGAAAAGAGCTCTGGGATCGTGGATCTCACCCTGAGCCCCATCCCCACCTTGTCCCCAGCCCAGAGCTCTGAGTGCCACCTCCTGAACTCCTGGGACACCTCCAGGGATGGGCACTCCAACCCTCCCTGGGCAGTTCCAGTTCCTGATCCCCCTTTCCATGGGGAAATTCCTGCTGCTGTCCCAGCTGAGCCTGCCCTGGCCCAGCCTGAGGCCGTTCCCTCTCCTCCTGTCCTTCTCCCTCCCACCCAGTCCAGCCTCCAAATTCTGAATTTTCATTTCCACCCCCTGATCCTGGCTTGGCAGATCCCCTCCCTGTAGTGAAAAGAGAAATCCCAACTAAACTCAGCTTTAAATTCCCCAAACCTTCATTCCAGAGGGTGTCAGAGAGGATCAGGTTGGTCCCTTTGTACCTGAGGAGCAGGGATGGAAAGGGGAATTCCCTCCATTCTTCTCCATGATAAAACTCATATTTTCAGAGGTTTGAACTGAATATATTCTTCCCTTAAGTGCTCTAAGTCAGGGGTTACAAACAGGAAAGCAACATAAAATGATTCTGTTCAACAGACAACACCACAAATTATTTTATTTCGAGTCCCACAGACCAAGGGTGTGATGAAGTCAAACCTTTTGTATATTTTTCAGTCTACCTGGCTGCAAAATTCACTATTTTCCAGCACCTTTAAAAACCTAAACCTGCAAGGAAACAAGTGGTTTATGTGACTGTGAAGACATTTTATTCCTTTTATTTTACTTGGGAAAGAAAAAAAAATAAAAGGTGATGATTAGCCTTTCAAGGGTAAACAGAAAATAAGATTATTTCAACTGTCAATAACTAAATATCAGGTTTCAAACTAAAGGAAATCAACCTGTGACCGAAATTTTATTGGCAAAGTTCTGCACACAAAGATATTTTGTGGTTCTAATTCCAAGCAATTCCAGGGCTCCTTCAAGGAAAGAGGTGAAAACCCTGGAATTGTGATAAATATAGAGGAAAACCCTAGAATTCTGATAAAATATAAAGGAAAGCCTGGAATTCTGATAAAATAAAGGAAAACCCTGGGATTCTGAGAAAAGAAAGCCCTGGAATTCTGGTAAAATATAAAGGAAAGCCTGGAATTCTGATAAAATACAAAGGAAAACCCTGGAATTCTGAGAAAATATAAAGGAAAACCCTGGAATCCTGACAAAATAAAGGAAAACCTTGGGATTCTGATAAAATATAAAGGGAAACTGTGGAATTCTGATAAAATAAAGGAAAACCCTGGAATTCTGACCAAATAGAAAGGAAAACCCTTGGATTCTGACAAAATATAAAAGAAAACCCTGGAATTCTGATAAAATGAAGGAAAGCCCTGGGATTCTGACAAAAAAAAAGGAAAACCTTGGGATTCTGATAAAATATAAAGGGAAACTGTGGAATTCTGATAAAATAAAGGAAAACCCTGGGATTCTGAGAAAATATAAAGGAAAGCCCTGGAATTCTGACAAAATAAAGGGAAACCCTGGGATTCTGATAAAATATAAAGGGAAACTGTGGAATTCTGATAAAGGAAAGCCTGGAATTCTGATAAAATAAAGGAAAACCCTGGATTTGTGACAAAATAAAGCCATGTGTTGCTCCTGCACCTCCAAAGCTTTACAAGGTGAGGGGAGAGCTGAAGAGAAAAACCAGAGGCAAACCCAAGTCCTTGCCCACAGAACCCTGGAATTCCCTGGGTGTGAATCCCATGGGACACCACAGCTCCTTCCCCAGCCAAGGGAAATCCACACTCAGCAGCCCTGAGCTGGGACTAAAAGCTCATTTTTCCTCACCTGGTCGCCCAAAATTCCAGAAAAATGAAGATAAGGCCAGCACAGGCAGGAGAGGAGCCTTTCCCAAATTTATTTCTTGGAGCAGGTGCCTCTGGAAGCTGTGCAGCTGTGAGCATTGCTAATTAGCACCACGCCCTTAATGGTTTAATTCAATTGCTCTGGATGTTATTAATCAATTAGTCCTTTAGAAGAACCTTAATTAACACCTGCTCTGGAACCACACAACTTTCACGTGGCTGGGTGATTCAGACAGAAAACCCAGCTGTAGAAGAGATGATAAACTGAAAAAATCAAGTTATAAAATGTTTTTGTCCTCTGGAGAGGATGAAGTGTTTCCCAAATCCAACCTCCATCTTTTTATTTTCTCAATAAATTAATTAATCTTTCTTCCTAACATCTATTACTGAAAATGGATCTACTTCCATTTAATGATGGGAAAAGGTGCTCAGGGTTTCAGAATCAAAGTCTTGTTACTCTGGTGCATTTCTATAAACAACTATTTAAAATATATATAATTAATAGATATAAAAGCTTCCTAACAGAGAAAACTCTCAAGAGTCACTGCTATGAAATTCAACACTTTTTTGTTTGATATTTTAAAATCTTGGTTGAAATATTTAAAGTTTACAAATGTCAGGTTTGCCTCTTGAAATCTTGGTATCGACAGGGACCACGCCTCAGGTGACCTCAGACAGAAGGCAAGAAAGTACCAAAAACCACTCCAAAACACCACTTTAAAGCTGCTTCCACCAAAGCAATCTCTCAGTTGCTAATAACCCTTGTTTACTTCAAAAAGTCTTCCCTGGAGAGCTCCAAAAATAATCTGATCCATAAACTATCCGTGCCACAGCAGGATAAAATGACTATATTTGGTGAAGTACAAAACTTGCCACTGTGGATGGATTTAAAAATAAAGCAAAAAAAAAAAAAATTAAAAAAGGGAGGGGAGGAAAAGGAGGCAACACTTGAATTGCAAATAAGGGCACAGGGATAGCGAGTGTGTTGAGAGAATCCTGGATAGTTTGGGTGGGAAGGGACTTTAAAGCTCATCTCGTTCCACCCCTGCCATGGCAGGGACACTTCCACCATCCCAGGCTGCTCCAAGCCCTGTCCACGCTGGCCTGGGACACTGCCAGGGAAAGCTGTGCCAGAGCCTCAGCACCCGCACGGGGAAGAATTCCTTCTCAACATCCCACCTAAAGCCCTGAATGTCAGCCAGCTGGCTGGGACGGAGAGGACAGAGAGCCACAGGGATGTGAGGAGCCCTGCCCGGCACTGAGCGAGCGCACCCGGGGCTGCTCCCTGGAGCTGCACCAGCGCTGGGGATGGAGCAGCGCTCCCAGCCCAGCCCAGCCCAGCCCGGCTCCGCACACATCCCGGGGGGACAGCGGCACACCGAGCCCGGCACCGGGGAGCCCGGCATGAGGGCGGGGCGGGGAACAGCCAAACCTTTGGGTGGAAGGGACTTTAAAGCTCATCCCGTTCCACCCCTGCCATGACAGCGACACCTTCCACTGTCCCAGGCTGCTCCAAGCCCTGTCCAGCCTGGCCTTGGGCACTGCCAGGGATCCGGGGGCCGCTGCTCCGGGCACCCCGTGCCTCAGCACCCTCACAGGGAGGACTTTCTCCCCGCTATCGAACGACGGGCGACCCCCATGAGAGCGATGTGAGGTGAGGCGGAGGGGGGCGCGCGGCCCCCCCGCCTCGGCCGCTCCCTCCCCGCCGGCTCG
>WEZZ01003989.1:251252-263640 GCA_013400585.1 Chloropsis cyanopogon
CCCCCCCGGCTGTCCCCTCCTGGCAGGAGCTGTGCAGAGCCACAAGGGCCCCCCTGAGCCTCCTTTGCTCCAGGCTGAGCCCCTCAGCTCCCTCAGGATTCTCCAGCCCCTTCAGGATTCTCCAGCCCCTTCCCAGCCCCCTCAGGATTCTCCAGCCCCTTCCCAGCTCCGTTCCCTTCCCTGGACACGCTCCAGCCCCTCAATGTCCACCGCACCCGGCCAGCAGAGCCGTCAGCCGGCAGATTAAACGTGGATCTGCACCTCCAAAATAATTCACTTTGCCATCCTCTCTCTGCTCCTTCCCTCAGATTCCTCCCCCTCCGGCAGCTGCTGGGCACAGAGCTGGGATGAGCTGCATCTCCCTGTGGTGTTAAGGACAGAAATATCACCGTGCCCAGAGCACAGCTCAGCAGCAGGCAGCAAGTGGGAATTTGCTAAATTAGGCAAAAAAAATAATAATAAAAAAAAAAAAAAAAGGTAAATTAGGCTAATCAGCCTCCTCCTGTGTCACTTCTGCTCCTGCCTGTGCTGTGAGAACAGGAGGGCTGGGCCAAGGTGGGAAATGCGCCGTGAACCTTCTGGGCACGATAAAAATATGCAAAAAGTCCCCAAAAAAAGAAGCACGGAGGAAGTGCATGCGAATGGCACTGAGAGAGGACAAAGATGAGACGATTTTATGTCTTTATATAGCACAGTGTTGCCCAATAAAGAGCAACCACACTTTGCTTTTCAGCTTCACCGTAGCCAGTAGCAACTTTCAGACTTCTGCATTAAAACATTCCTTAAATAAGATAAATAAAAATTCCTAAATAAGATGCTTAATGGGGCTCTCCTGTGTCATGTCACACAGCTGAATCCACTCTGGCTCAGCTGTCAGTGGTTCTCCAGACACCTGCAGGCCTGGTGTGTTGGGAAATTGCTCCCTCATGCAGGTTTGGAAGTGCTCAGCTGAGCCTGTTGATTTATTTACCGTGTTCTCCCCCTTCACAAGCAGATTAGGCAGTTCAAAGGTTAAACTACTTAGAATCTGACTTTTCACACCGGGTTATTTCACGCTTTGCTGCACAGATTTGCCCTGCAAGTTTTGCTAAAGAGTTTCTGCTGGACTCAAGCAATTGCAGCTCCCAGCTGGAAAAACAGGGATACAAATATCTGTGTTCCAGCTGCTGGAAAAAGCTTTTGCCATCCTAAACCAGCCCATGTAAAAGCTGCCCTGTTTTCTCCTATTTTCATAATATTGCCACCCCAAAGATTATGAACTTCTGTTTGCTGGAGGTGTGAGGTGCTTCTCCCCTGGAGAGCCATGAATCATTTCCCAACACAAACACAAAAGCTGTCATTGTCATAAACCAGTTATAGTATTTACCCAAAGTTAATTTATCTCAAATTAACTGCAGGAAATGCTGGCAGGATCCCATTGATGTCTGCGACTCTGATCAGAGATAACAGCAGAATAAACAAATAAAACAATTTATCCCCAAGGGAGGCTGCAGCACCTCCTCCTGCCAGTCCACTCCGATCCATCAGCTGAGAATCCACAATTACCTCACCCCTTGTAGAAAAGAATTTTTCCCTCTTTACCAGAGCAATGAGTTTGGATTTTTTTTCCAAACCAGGAGGTATTTCCTTTTAAAATTATGGGTGACACCAATAAACCATGGCAAGATTCCTTTATCATGGTTTACCCCGTGTTTCCTTGAGACTGCACAGCCACAAATGACAAACACTTCATGCAGCATAAAGTCTGACTGAAAGCACTGGGAAGCAGCAGGAGGAAAAGGATCTTTCTGTAAAATCTGAAGGGCCAGATTTGGCTCTTTAGTCTTTGATTCCCAGTACCAATGAGTGACTGACCAAAGGGTAATTGCTTCCTGTGCTCCACAATCTCCTGAGCTTCAGGTGCTGCCAAAATAGAGCTCCCATGACTATTTCTGCAATAATTGAAAGAAATTCAGCGTAATCCCCATTTAGTGAAGGAGGGCTTCACTTTACCCTGGGATAAGTCTGCCAATGAGCAAATGCCAAGAGGAACTTGATACACTGGAAGGTTTATTCTGATTTAAACCATGATAATTTGCTCAAGTGCTAAATCAAATCCATTCTTAATTTCCTGTCCTCATATAAAAGCAACTGAGAACTTCAGGCTGCTAATATATAATTTAATTTTTTTTTAATTTTGCAGGAGAAAATACCCCCTGTTGCCCTGTTAGTCTGTTGTCCCAAATAAAACAAGGGATTTCTTTGTTGTTTTATTTCCTCACATTTTCATGCTCTTTTTTTTTCAGTCTCTTGCATTTTATGTCAGTGCTTTGCCATGTTATGAGGAATAATTTGCTTCCAGGAAGTATCCAGCTTATTTCACCCTGGTCTCAGCATTCATTTACTATTGTTTTCTAAGGAAGTTGCTGCTTTCACATGTGTCCTGTGGATCAGGAGAGATTGGGATCTCATTCATTGGTTTCCTTTTTTTTTTTTCATTAGGGGAAAAAAAAACCCTTCCCATAGCATCAAAGGTAAAAAATTAACACACTGTGCACACAGTTTTGCAGCTGCAGCAGAAAAATAAAGGTTGCCAAACAAAGCTTTTGTTTAAACAAGTGACAGACATCCATAATTATCCTCAGTGCTGAGCCAGAGGACACAGGGATAAAGGGATGGGGAAGATGTGAGCAGGGCACAGAAGTCACTCCAGAGCATTTGCTGGAAGAATAATTTTGTTTCCTAAGGATAAAATCCTCAATTACATCCAAGTAAAAAGAGTACTTGAAGCTCCCCTGTTTGATTCATTTCTTTCTGTTTGGGTTTATTCATTTTCTCTGTAATATCTCTTGTAACTGGCAAGAGAAACAAACCCACACAGCCTGTCCTATTTTGTGACAGTGATGCTGAAGGAGAAGTTACATAAAATATCCCTTTAACCAAGAGAATATTGATATTATTTGTAAATGTGCTGTTGCAGCATATGAGGAGAAGCTCGTCATTTAATTTTCAGATGCCACATCCATTTTCAATCCCCTCAGAATTGTTCTGTGGTTTGTGACAGAAAACAGGGCAGCATCAAGTGGGCTTTACTCCTACTTCACCTACCTCTGTATCAATACTCCGATCTCATTCTGGTTTCTGCTGAGTAAACTCCATTTTATTCAATGAAAATACTCCTAATTTTCACGAGCAGAGATGGAGGAAAAGGTCCTGAATCCCCTCAGCAGAGAGAAAACACTGTGACACATTTTGCCACCTGTCTGGTCGAAGTCCATGGTCCTGTGGGGTCACTTCTGCCAGTCTGAGGAACAAGGTGAGAAGGGTCAGGCACGATCTCCATGTTCTCTTATTTATTTACAGACTTTTCCATCTCCCTGGACACATCCTGGAAAAAAAAAAAAAAACAAACAAATGATGGGAGGCTCCTTCCCTTCTGAGCAATGTGCCCGTGGCACAAGCCCTGTGTTTGCACTTTGCCTGCCTGGGATCTTCCAGGATCTTCTCTGCCCTTTTACCTCCCCTCCGCAGCTGAGATTTGCCCAGTTTGCCCAGCTCTGGTCAGGTTTGCCCCAGGCCACGTTTATTTGGTCAGGTACCACTATCATCTGGGTATTTTTGGGGGGATTATCAAAGCCTGAAGGGGATTCATTCCACCTACAGATTTGAGAGGATTTTATCCTTCTGTGATTCTAAGCAGGATTTGGCCATCTCCTCATTCCGGACATGCATCCATTTCGACATGTCCAAAATTATTTGTAACTCAAACATTTCAGCTGTCAGAGGTAAAATAAACTGAGTGGAGATGTCCAGCTGTGGCCAGGCTGGCAGAATGTCCCTGAGCAGGTTTCCACACAGCTCCACGTGGCAGAGGCAGGAGGGCAGGGCTGCCCCTCGGTGCAACCCAGGTCAGCCAGAACCTCACCTCATCCAGGGCAGCAGAGGCAAATTCCAGCCCTTGGGATGGTGAAATCCGGTGTTTCCCTACAAGCTGGGCGCTGCAAAGCTCTGGAGGCAGAGTTTTTCTCCCATTCCAGGTGTTCTCCTGCAGATCCTGGAGGGTTCCCTGGCAGGGAGGAAGGTCCATGGGCTGGATCAGACAGAGCTGTCCAGCACATCTCAGGAATTCCCCCTGCTCAGCACTCATGGGCACAAATCTGGAATGTTCTGTCCTCTTTGGGGACTCCAATGCAAGAGAAAGAATGAAAAGGCAGAGGTGGCTCCCAGGCTGCTGAGCTCAGCCGGATGAAGCATCCCAGCAAAACATGGACATCAAAAAAAAAAAAGCTTCCCTCAAGTAAAATCTGTCATGGGAAGCGTGAGCCAATCCTGAGGGAAGTGAGGGGCAAAGGCACCCAGGAGTGGCCTGGCTCCCGTGGGGACCCTGCTCCAAGTGACATTTTCAGCCACTCCACAGAGGCGCAGCAAAATTCCCAGGCAGCCTCCCACACCTTGACTGACTGTTCTGCCAATTAGACAACAATTAGGTGAGGAAAATGTTCATTATTAAATCATTTCCATGGTATCTAATTACAGTAAAGCTGTAACACTGGGGTTTTTTTGCTGAATTACTGGGTTTGACTTACAACTGAGGCAACACCAAGCAGGATGCATGGAATTCAGGATGCATCAGATTCCTTGGACACACTGCAGTGAGATGATTTTCCCTCTGCAAGTAACACAATTAATATGAATAGTGATAATATAAAACCAATTAAGTACTGGCAATGTTCTAGTAAAAAAAACCCCAATTATTGATCCTCTCTGCTCAGTCTGGAGGTACTGACAGCAAAAGTCAGATGGGTGACAGCAAGAAAATTCTAAATTTTCAGTTGTTTCATTTCTGCAAAGAAAACTAAACCCATTTTCATTGTGCACAGTCACACTCCTCACCCACATTACCCAATTATGAAGAACAGTTGATGTTTCAGTTCTTTGGGCAGAACTCAGGGCTCACAATACAGGCAGTGCTGGCAGCTCAGGGAATAAATGACAAGCAGGAAGGAAGACTCTGCTGAACAGGAGGGGTTGGAATAATAAATAGCACAGCTCAGCTGGCCACTTCAGGCTACCAAAGAGGATTCCCTGAGCCTGAGCCCTGCCCTGACACCCTGTGTGGTAAGAGATGGCAGACAGGCAGATGTTTCGTGAAAATATCACCAAAAAGTTTCTGATTCAAAACACCAAATTGTTATAAATAAATAAATAAATATTCAACAGAACACAAATCAAAACCATTGAAAAATATTTCACAGGTTAATTTTCTTAATTTATGAATTAAGAAGAAAAGAGTAGGGTTTAATAGCAGAATGTTAATACTCTTATCATTATCACTTCTTGCTCTGTCATTGATGGATTCTGGAGTTTCCAAAGTACATCCATTTATGTATTTAATGGAGAAAAAGAATCACATGGGTTGTGTAAATACTTTCATTTTTGTAATGAGCCTGAGGGATTTTTTAATTAAGTTTTAATGACCCCAATACTCCTCACCTGCAGCCTGCACCCACCATGATTGGCCAGGAGCCCATTTAAGCCCCAGCTCTGCTGTTGGAGTTCTTGGCTTCAGGTTTGTCTTTGTTTCTGTCTCTAGGAAGGAATTGGGATATTTTTTGCTGCTTGACTTTGCTGCTGTCTCCTTTTGCTCCTTCCTGTGCTCTTGGTTTGTCACTTTGTCACTCACAGGGGCTGCTAATTCCAGGGGACCCTTTGGTTTAGGCACTGCTGGGTTATCCTTGGCTCCCTGTCCTTGGAAAGGATCATTCCATCTTTAATGGCTCCCCGTCTTCATTCCCATTTGGTTGGTGGCAATCTGAAATATTGGGAAATTTTAATGGGAATAATTCCTTTCCTCTGTTTCTGTGCTTGGCCTGAGAAACTGCAGCTTTGACTTGGCTGTGTTTGTGCTATTGATGTGGATTTTTTTCAGTTGGAGGAAGACCAAACATCCCAAAGAAAACTAAAGTGTGGGATTCCCAGACAGGATTTTCACATAAGGTAACAAAGTTACTGGAAGTGCCCCTGGGAACAGCAAGGGAGTAACGTTCTTGTTCTCTTCTCTGAGAAATATGGGTCAGGAAAACACCTCCCTGTGTCCTCTCCCAAACAAAAATTTCAGCTGGGCTCAAGTGTGAGCAGAGGAGTAACTACGGGTCCTTATGTTGCTAGTTTTAGTCTATACAGAATTAAGGGATGTTTTTGTAACAAAACTTGTTGGCATCCCTCGTTCTGCAGCTCCTCACCTGGAGGCTGCAATGCTCAGAGCTAAAATGTTTCCTTTCCTGGGCCCAGCCCTGCATAGCTGCTGGATTTTGGGAATTCCTCAGTTTGAGCCCCAGCTCGGGGCGTTTCAGCTGCTCCTGACAGCACCCCTTGGCTATCAGTATTCAAATATACAGCTATTCAAATTGAGTGGACCAAGGAGTGATAAGAACTCTCTCCTTGCATACCCCAGAGGAGTTTTCTGCAGTATTTTTGTGTTCTTGGAGCCAGATGAGTGGGGAAAAAAGCCTCTGGGAAGCACATGTGGAATAATCATCAACTAGCCAGCCTCTGGAGAGAATGGCGAGCCAATGAAGAAGACAGTGCAGGGACAAGTTGAAAATTAACTCCTGAGTTGGCTCCACCTCTTAAGCAGCAAAGGGTGCTCTCAAAATTATTTATAAAGAAGCCTGGCGACCCCTCAGCGGAGCTCTGGCTCCATGTGGGTTTTTATTCCCTGTGATGCCGCTGGGCTGTTAGGCTGAGGGAGCAGGGGAGGTTTGGAGTGCCGGTGGCAGCGATGAATGGGGTGAAGGTGGTGGCAGCCCTGGGGCGTCTCTCCAAGCAGCTGAAACCCCTCCGGGCTGTGGCGGCACGGCCCTGCAGCCTGGCTGCCTGCTCCAGGAACAGCGCCAGGAATGCTGCCTGTAAGTCACTCCATCTCCCCCAAATCCCTGGAAAACGGGAGGTGCTGGGGTGGGAACAGAGCTGCTGTGGCTGAGTGTTGTTCTTATTAGCGAATTTAAAAGGGGGTTTGGGAGTGTGGCTGAAAGATTGAAGAAAAAAGAGTGGATAAAATGAAAGAAATTACAATACTTTGTTGAATTTCAGGGTTCCACCTTGTTTTTATTTCTGCTGTCAGTGGCACTGGGTTTTTTGTGACTCTGACCTGTGACAAGAAGCAATCATTACTTGGGAGGCTTGGCTGCTTTCAGGGAAAGCTGTGTTCATGAGCATAATTCAAAACACATTTAGCACAAATTGATTCTGCTTTGGAATTTTGTAGCCACTGCAATGTTTGATTTGGAATATGAGGCCCAGAACAAGCCACAGACCCCTCCAAATGTGCTGCACAGACCTCCAATAAATCACTTTGAGGTGCAAGATACTCCTGGAGGATGTTAAAGATTTAGTTCTTTAAAATACTGATTAACTAACTTCCAGATAAAATGGAGCCAGCCAGAGATTGTCTACTCACTGCTGTGCAGATAATGTCAGCTGGAGAATAGTAAAGAGTAATTTTTTTTTATAGCTAGAAAAACCTTTTGTTTCTTATTTTTTCCTCTGTAAATTTGTTCAGTGTAATAACTTCTGCCGAAGAACAGAGCGGGGTTCTTCCTCAAACATTTCATGGTTACCCAGGGTAAGAGGGGATCCCATTCCAAGGAGAGCTCAGACAGTTTGTTCCATCCAAGGACCACTGCTGATGGAATGAGACACAAGTGGGATCTATTTTCACTCACATCCCTCTTTTCAATTTAGGACAAATACTGTTTATTCTTTCAACCTTTCTCTCCTTTGTGCAGGAAGTGCCAAAACAAACTGATTTGGGGAAGCCCTGTCTTTGGAATGGCTGGTTTTGGCAGGCAGGGAGTGGACAGGAGCTCTGGGTGAGGCAGCCTGGGGGTTACTCCACAGTTACTCACACCAGGATTCAACAACTCGGGAGCTTTTGGATTCCCCCTGCAGGGGAATCAGTGGCTATTTGCCACTTAGTTCTAATTCTCACCTTTTTAAAAATTAACTTTGGCCATTTGAAAGCTCCAAGGTGAGGTTTCTATTTCTTTTCCCCACAGATTCTGCATCACTTGAGCTCATCCCTCGGGCTCTTCCCTTTCTGGTTGTGGGAACCACTCTGGGTTCAGGAACAAGAGAGAGCCCTTGACCCTGCAAGGACAAAGGGCTTTTCCTGCATTTCACTGTAGAATTGTGGCATGGATGTCAAAATTCCCAGTGGTGTGGAGGACCAGGGAGTGTCTGTGCCAGGCTCTGAGGTATCCTGGAATGACACCTAATGGAGGGTGGAGGATTCAGACATTGATTTTTCAGAATAATTGCTGGAAATGCTCTCTGTGGGGATTTTTTTAAAGCCTAATTTAGTAATTATTAGCAGAGCAGGCCTGAATGGGTTTTTCCTTTCTTGCCCTTTTAGAACTAGTTACAAGAAAAGCAGAATCCTTCAAGTCTTGGGGCTTTTTTCCAAAGAATTGTCCAAGTCCTGCAGAGCCACACAATCCAGGTGTGCCATCTCCAGGCCTGCACACACAACTGCAGTGCCTCCCCAGATTGTCCAGGAGTTCTCTTCCAAGCCCTTTCCACGCTGACTTCCTAAGCCTGCATGCATAATTTCAGCAAATGTTTTTTATACAGGAGGAGATAAAGCCTCTGTTTGCTTTACCTCGCCAGCTGGAATTACCTCCCCCTTATCTGGGCTCAGCCACTGCCTCCTCAGCCAGGCTCCTATCTCAGCCAAGCACTGTGGAGGAGAGGAAAACTCAGCATTTCCCAATCTGCTCTGCTCCCCTGTCGAGCTGGGAGCACCCTGTCAGCTACATCTGTTTGATAAAAAGCTCTGGGCTGTTTATCAACAAACTGGCCTAAATCACAGCCCCCATCTGACATCAATTCAGCAGAACTTTCAGCACCTTGTCACGATGGGCCTGAGCCAACCAGAGCTGTTATCCTCCAAAATCTTGATTCAGACAAAAAAAGCTTCAAGGAAATCAACCTATCTTGGATTTCTTCTGCATTATTTGGTCCCAGTGGCTGAAGCAGAGCTGTGGCCCTTTAAAGTTTTAAATGGCTCTTTACTGAGTTTCAGCAACATGTATATTTTATTTTCTTGTTCAGAATGTGTTGCTATGGCAAACAGGGCTTTATTTCCTTCCCCTGGGTGGGGTTTCTCAGCTCTTGCCACCACACTACCCTGGTTTATCTCATTTGTAAAGAAATCAAAGAACTCGATTCAACAGGTATTTTTCTTTTCAAAGATTAAAACCTTTATTTTCATCTGGATCTTGATTCCCACACGGGAGCTTTTGATGCTTGCATCAATCCTAAGTGGACTTTTGAAGAACTACTTCAAGAGTTGCAATTAAGTATAGAAAATTATTCCAAAGATTGGGACTATTTGGGTGGCTCTATATATCTGGGTAAAGTGGGGAAAAAAAACACAGGGCAAATGTAAGAAGCCCCCAAACATAAAATTAAATGGAGTATCAATGTGTCTGATGGGGATTTTTAAAGAAATCAAATAAACCAGGCACAGATTTGGTCTGTTTGTGGCAGATCCCTTTTCACAGGTGATTCACATCTTGGTCATGCTTTTTGTATCACAAAATTCAGTTTAACAGTACCAGAGATGGGTGTGTGACAAAGGCAAACAGCAGCCCAGGCTCTTCCTCAGTGAGCAAAAGCTGCAAACACTTAATTTTAAAAAAGGTGAGAATTAGAACTAACTTTGTCCATTTGAGAACTCCAAGGTGAGGTTTCTATTTCTTTTCCCCACAGATTCTGCATCACTTGAGCTCATCCCTCGGGCTCTTCCCTTTCTGGTTGTGGAAACCAGGAACAAGAGAGAGCCCAGCTGGCCCAGAAATGTAACAATTTGTGGGAAAACAACAGGGATATTGTGATCCTGGCTGCTGCTGCTCTCTCCAGCTCCTGCTGCATGAGAGCTGGGTCTCTTTGCATAAATCCTGAGCTGGGGCATGGCCAAGGGAAAACTCTGTGTCTGGAAAAGATTCTGGCTACCTTGGTTAAGTGCTGGGAACAAGGTTTGGGGCTTAGGCTTCCTTTTTGCACAGGTAGTTTTGTTTTTCTGTCTGCAGTTTTCAAACCTGCCACTGAGCTCCTGTTTTGAAGGGTTTTTTAAATTCAATACTGAACTTGATGCTCAGGAAGAAGTAGCATGAGCATGTAAAAAGCTGGATGGAGATGCTGTGACTGATTCAGGAGGGAAACAAAAGTGTTGCAGGTCTAAGTTATTTCTCTTTAGTTTTGTCCCTCACCAGCCCATCATTTCTGAGAGTGTGCCATAAATTCCTTTTTGCTGTGCTGTTCAGCCCACAAGAAGTGACTTGCTCTGTTCAGCTTAGTGAAAAACTCATTAAAAAACTTCACATTTTTCAAAACCTTGCAGGATCAAACCACCAAAAAGCTTTAAGTTGGATCTTCTTAATGGCACAATGTAAAGCAGTGGAGTTTGAGGCTTTTTGTTTCATCAGCTTTAACATACAGAAAAGGGATGGTTGTGATTTTTCTGTGATTTTCTACAATTACAGAACCAGGTGTAGATGTAATTTCTGAGCTGCCCAAGGTTATCAGTTGTATTTAGAGGACACATGCTGGAAGACTGGAAAGGTGGAGAATGGTGGAGGGATGACAGCAGTTTGTTGGTAGATGAGAATACCCCCAGTATCTCTTGTTTATGCTGAATACAAAACACCTGAGGGCCATCTGGGCTGTCCTGATGACCAGGAGCTGCCTGTTGTCCATCAGTAGCTTCAGCAGGACAGGTCTGTGCTAAAGGGTTGCCTAACCATGATCAGTAGGCTGTTAAACTCTGATTTAGAAACTCTGAATCACGATGTTTATGGGCAGCTGGTCTTTTCAATTTCATTGGTTATCCATCTTTTTAAGCTACAGGAAGCATTCTGTTGAGAATAGTAAATCAGCCATCCTAAAAAATGTTGTGAGTCAAACCAAAAATTCATTTTGCTTGCAGTTGAATCCAGCTACACAAAAAAGACCCTGCAGGAAGGAAGTAAAACGAAATTTAAACCCAGTGTAACATCCTGACATCACAAGCTGTTTGTACATCTCCTGATGATCTGTTTGTGATCATGCAGCCACTCAAAGCAAATGGTTGGTCAGATTTCAACCTGCTCTTACTCAACTCAGGAGTACTTTAAACACGTTATACTGTGACTGCAATGGAAACTTGTTATGCAATGTTGGTAAAACAGGGCAAATGCTTCTTGGTTGACTCTGCTTGAGAATCTGGTCCTGTCTTCATTTCAGTAAAACATTCTCAATGTTATGTTAGGTTCCTTGTGAAAATTCAAAAGTACACAACCTAACAAGATAAAAAAAATCCCCAAAAGAGAAATGATTTTTGATTTTGAGAATGATTTTAAGAGATTAACCAAGAAATATGATTGTACAGCAAGATGGTCAGGAGCTGAGGGTGGTGTTCTGCTCCTGGCTGCTCAAGAGAACTGGCAAAAATTAGAACTCTTGCTTTATCTCTGTGCTTTTACTGATGCTTTCAGCTTTCTACAGGCTTTTGTTTGTTTGGGCTTTTTGTTTGTTTTTGTTTTGTTTTAATTTTATTTTTTGCTATGTGTTCCTTACTGGCAGCTGGAACAGAAGGAGTGACAAGGTTTTAACCAGTTTCATTGAGATTTCTCTGCCTCAGGCAGTGTCAGGTGAATACTGAGTTCATTTGAGGTGACCCATTCACCACCCAAGGTGGGACTGTTTTGGCCTCTTGCCTTTGTGACAGCCAAGAAAAGCAAACATAAATATTAACTTGTCATAACTTTTCCAAGCGTGGCTTGGAGAGGGGACCCTGCTATGCCAGGGCCACCCACCTCCTTTTTGGTGTGAGGGAATAAACACTTTTTTGGCGTTAGGGGATGCACTTGGTGTGAGGAGAAGCACTTTGGCGTGAGGGAATAAATATTATTTTGGCGTGAGGGAATAAATATTATTTTGGCGTGAGGGATGCCCTGTTGATGTGAGGGGATGCTCATCTGGTGCGAAGGGATGTGCTCGATGTGAAAGAATCACTTTTGATGTGAGGGAAAAGACTTGATATAAAGAGAAACGCTTCGATGTGAGGGAGTAAATACTATTTTGGTGTGAGGGGACACGTTTTTGGGTGAGGCGATACTCTTCTGAGGGGATCTTCTCGATGCGAAGGAATCACTTTTGACGTGAAGGGCCACACTTGCTGTGAGGGGACGCACCTTTGACAGGGACATGGGGACCACCCTGAGCATGAGAAATGCCCATCCCCACCCTGCCCGGGGCTGCTGCCGCCGCTCCGGGGCTGTCACAGCATGAAGAGACACTGAGGGCAGGCCCAGCCCGCCCCCGGGGGCCATGGCGGGGAGGCCGTGCCGGAAGGGGCCGCGCCGGGCCG
>WEZZ01003989.1:263936-325760 GCA_013400585.1 Chloropsis cyanopogon
CGGCTCCGCGATCTCCGCCGCGATGCTGCCGCTGCTCCGCCGGGCTTGGGTGGCCGCTGTCACCTCCTCCTCTTCCTCCTGCTCCTCACGGCCGGGTAGCCGCCGGTGCAGCCTCGGTGCCTGCTGCTCCTACCGCCTGCGAGACGCCCGTGAGTGCCGCTCTCCCTCAGCCCGCCCTGCCGCTGTCCCGCCATCGCTGCCAGCGCCCCGGGCCGCCAAACTTTGTGTGGGAGCCGCGGGGACGCCGAGCTCTGCCTGGCTTTGTCCTCGGCTGAAACATCAGGAAGCGGCATTGTTTTAATATAGGGAGCGTTTTAAATATAGGAAGCGTTTTAAATATAGGGAGTGTTTTGCGCCGCCTTTGCCTGAGTTGACCTTATGGAGCTTTGTAGTTTGCTCCTCACTGCGGGAAACCGGGGTGGGAAAGTTATCCGGCCACCCCTCGCGTGAGTGCTTTGAAGGTTTAATTTATTTTTAACTGCTCATTTAAAAGACCGTGAGCAGTCGTATCTAGTGCAGTAGCCTCTAAAGTGATGCTCGAAGCATCACGATTTGGGGTTCAGCAGGGGGACTGTGTGCAGGTCACCGGGTAACCAGCTCCACACAGGCTGCGGTTCTGGTTTTAAGCAGAATAAAGTCCTGTAGAAACCGTTCACGTACCATTTTGAGGGGCCCAAGTTGCCCCCAGAATTGCCGGGTTTGGGTTTTCCAGGTGTGGGATCAGCAGGACCTGTGTGCACGGAGCAGTTTGATGTGGCTGCTGCAGGAGCTCTGAACCCCCCTTTGTGGAGTCACCCCTCTGCTTGTGTTTTCTTCTAAAGAATATTTCACTTCCCAGTGGGAATTATCCCATGTCTGGAGTGCTCCCAGCTCAGCTGATGGTGCTGGTGTGTAAAGAAAACAGTAAAAAAAAGCTGCTTTAAAATCTGGCAAAAATAGGAGAATATTCTCTTTTTCTGGGAAATAAGGGCTGCAAAGGCAGATAGGTACTGACATGGTTCTAAGTAAAATTACTGCGCTTCCCTGTGTGGCTTTGAGTCATGCAATTGGAATGTTTTACTTTTCTTTTGCTTTCCTGGGCACCAGCTGACTCGAATTAGCCTTTGGTGACACAGCACCTTCCCTTGCCAGAAAGTTCTGTATCCTGCATCAGCCTGACTCTCCTCCTCCCTTGCAGTGCATCCGCTGTGGCAGAGCCCGCTGACAATTCCCGGAGGCACCCGCCAGTCTCCCATCAACATCCAGTGGAGGGACAGTGTTTATGATCCCTTCCTGAAGCCTCTGAAAATCAGCTACGACCCCACCACCTGTCTTCACATCTGGAACAATGGCTACTCCTTCCTGGTGGAGTTTGATGATTCTACTGATAGATCAAGTAAGTAAAAACTCAGGGGAAAAAAAAAATCTATTTAACATCTCGTTAATGCTAGGAGAGGAGAAACACTTGTGTGATGTAAGACCTGATGTTGAAAATGAATGTAAAATGAAAAATGCTGGGTTTAGAGTGGTGGGAATAATGATGAAGAAATTCTATACAGACTTCACATTTACAGTGTTTTTATTAATTACCATGGGCATTGTGCACAAATCCCCTGCTGTATGTTGAAACTCCTTTCACAAGCCTCAGTGCCCTGTCTTGTAGGTTTTGTAATAAACTTTACCCACGTGAGTCAATCTTCAGTCATTTATGTGTGTACCTACTCAATTTGAAACCTGGTTCCCTCACTGCTCTTTATTGAAGTAATCTGCCACTTATCTTTTGTGGTGTTAATAGAGATATTTACTGCACTTGAAATAATCAGCAGCCAAATGAGTTGCAGTTGGAAAGCACTCAGCTTATCTCCGTGGGGTTTTAGGGAATGAAATAACACTGGGCTCTGCCCTCGGGAGCAGGTGTGTGTGTGTCTCCCTGTTGTTTTAGGGGAAGCAGGAGTGCATGAAAAACCCAACCATGCATTCCAGCAATTTCATGTGAATTAAACCTCTGACCTGAGCGGCTCAATAGAGGAAAAAAATGGACTTAAAATCAAGATATTGCTCCCAAATCCCAGATTTTCTATCCACTGTTCCTTCCAAAGGCTGCCTTTACCAGAGGATATTGCAGAATATGAAGGTATTTCATAAGGGTGGGTGAGCTGGTAGCAATTGGCCAGGGCTGTTGTGAGGCACGTGATTGCCCAGCTTGTCCTGCAGGGGAAAACTGAAGGACCCTGAGCAAGTTCGAACCTGTTGGATTGGAGTCATTTATGTTTTAAATGGCTGCTCACCGTGAGAGCTCCTCCAGCCTCCTGGGGGATTTAGCAATGCCCTCGGGGAGGGAGCCTCCAGCACACAAACAAACCCTTCACAACACCAACATTGCTGGCTGGTGTTTGGAAAGAGGCTGATAAAACAGCGGTGGTGGAATGCAGGGAGCTTGTGTGATGTTTGGGGCTCATTTTGTTTTTGTTTCTGGCTTTTCACTCAGAATATCCATTTCCAAGAGGGAATAATCCATTTCCAAGAGGGAATATCCTTGCCCTTGCTCATTTAAGCACTGATATAACAAAGAAGTGCTGTTTTTTTTCCAGTGAGGTTGGGTTAGTGGACAGACATCACTTGTTGCCTCATCAGTGATTTTAATTTACTAACTTTAGATTGGCTTTGCTTTTCATTGAACAGCCTCTTGCTCTGTAAGCCACACCCCACTATCTGTTGATGATAAGATCCTGAAAAGTGTTTAGTGGAGAGGGGAATTGCCTGGAGGGGGTTCAGAAACATGCACTATTTAATTGCACAGGAACAGTTTTTGTGGCATAAAGGTAAAGCTGGAATAAGGTAAATTGAGGTAAATCTTTCCCTGTGAGCATTTGCTGCCTTTTCATCATCCTCATCTTCCTTAAATGAATTAAAATCCATGAAGGGTAGGATGGCATCAATCAATCAATCAGTGACAGGGCTCCAAAATGACAGAGAAGTAACAGACAGTGAGGTGTTGCTGTATAACCCCCAGTTTTCAGGTGCCTGCCTTTCTCCTCCACCTTTCTCTCTTTACTCTTGCTATTTCTGGTTTTTCCTCACTTGCCAGCTTCTAACAATCATAGAAATCCAGAGAAGAAAGCTTGGGAACAAATAAAAGCACCACAGTCGAAAGAGAAGATGAGAAAGACACCCAGGATAGACAAAAATGCCTGAATCCTGAGATGGGGTTTGCAAGACTTGGGCTAAAGCTGAAGGTAGAGCAGGAGGAAGAAGAGGGTGAGGGGAAGGTATGTACAGCATGTGGTCTGTCTGTGTGTGGTGCCATCAGAAACGAGTCTGAAACAGAGCCTCAAGAGCCACATCAGGCTGCAAGAAACACCTGATGTGATTCTTGTTGTTAGAGCCCCTCAAACTTCAGTTTCGTTTTGAAATTGTCAAGATTGTAATTTGAGAAGAAATGCTCCGAGTTCCTGTTTGTTTCCTGTCACTTTCTGGTGGCCACTCCAGGAACCTGAGTCTCTCCATATGTGTGTCTGTGCCTGAAGTTATTAGTGAGGCAAATATCCAGGTGGATGTGGTTATTAACACAAATTTGTAGTCACTTGTGGGCTTGCATCATCACATACTCAGGAGTGGATTGTGTTAGAGCACAGAAACTTCACTTCTGACAGGCTTGGCTGTGTGAGCCACACGTTTATCCCAGCCCTTCTCCAGCACAGAGTCCCAGCATGGTTTGGGTGGGAAGGACCTGGAAGCTGATCCCATTCCAGTGTCCCAGGGTGCTCCAAACCCCGTCCAGCCTGGCCTTGGATGCTTCCAGGGATGGGGCTCTGTGATTTCCCAGTGCTGGTCAGTATTGCATTCATGCCCAGGGCTCAGCAGCAGGGGATGAAATTAATTCAATGGCACTTGGCACAGCTCATTTTCATTTATTCCTTTTTCACAGACAGGCCTGTCTGGTTAGGATTTCAACCTGCTTGGCTGGCTTTCAGGAAAAAAACAAATACAAGAAAATCTCTTAAAGCCTCTCATTGTTTTCTCCTTAGCATGAAAATGATTAGCTTATTTCCAAAAGCAGTGTTGGGATTAGGTGCTTTCCACCAAGGTTTGCTGTAAAACTTCCCCATGTCCTACAGGTCAGTAAAAATCAGCAGATACTGATGGTGATGAACACTTGGAAAAGTTCTTTTCTAACCTAAAGGCTTCCCTGACTCCATAAGTGTTACTAGCCCTTGGGAAGAAATTAGGGTTTCTCATTTACCAGGTGCTCTGATATAATTAGCAGGATGACTTTGCAGGATGGTTTTGGTCCAGGTAGGAGGGAATGAGTGGAAGCAGAAAGCTGGGCATGGACATCTTCACTCCTGTGTTTGCAGAAGGATGAGAGGCCTTCTGAAATCAGGAGAACAGACTGCAGTTTTACCTTTACTCACTGATGAAAAGGGGATTAAATCTTTCAGAAACTTGCCCAGTGGCAGACTGGATGTTTAAATCCTTCCTGAACAGCTTGTGGGCACAACAGAGCACATTTCTGGCTGACCTTTGCTTGTGCAGGCTGGAAGCTGTGTTGAAGCAGAATAAGATGTTTGGATGTTTGGATTTTTGTAGCTTGCAGGAGACTTTGACTCAATATACTGATTTGTCTGTAGGAGAGATGGATGAGGAGACTTCAGCTCATCTCCAGTTTGATGCAGGGAAAACCAGAATGTGTTTGCTTGAATAATTTGGTCATGGCAATGTGTAGATAGGGCACTGTTTGAGTTGCTCCACCTGGTACTTTTTCCTGGGCAATTTTTTTCCAAGGATTAACTTGTCTGGCCAATTCTAAATCGTATTTATTAACATGTGTGTCTTGTTTTGTTTTCTAGTCATCGTTGGAGGCCCCTTGGAAAACCAGTACAGGCTAAAGCAGTTCCACTTCCACTGGGGAGCCATCAACGACTGGGGCTCAGAGCACACAGTGGACAGTAAATTTTACCCAGCAGAGGTATGAGATGAAATCCTGAACAATGCAAATACTTGTCTGAGGTGTGTCTGTGAAAACTCCCAATTTGAGGAACTGCAGTTTGTTTGGAAGTGCTACAGCTCATCTGCTGTTTTGTTCTATAAAAATTCATCTTCATTCTGTTTTCTGGAGAAGAGCAGCCTGAAAACTGGACATTGGCCCCATTACTGGAAGTTAAAAATCACTTTGTTACTGAATCTTTCAGAGAAACAAGTATATACTAAGTACTCTTTTAAAATATCACTTTATTTTCTCTTTGCAACTGTTGAACAGTTACTAAAATAGCAAAATTTTGGTGCTTAAGTAACTGCTAAGGAAGAAAACATCAATAAAAAGGATAAAGTCAGTGAAATTGTGACAGCTTTGACCACAGTTCTTTGCCAGAGAAGAAGAATTTATCAAGTGATGATGGGTTATTTTTAAGGAGAGTTTCTCTCCTGGTGGTGTATTCATGGTGGTGCTGCCAGCTTGGCAAGATCCTCATTAACAGGGAGACTGTGACTAAGTTTTTGGGCTGGGGTATTTATTTCTCACACAAAACCCCTCAGTGTATTGGCTGTCAGCAGAGCAGAGGAGGATTATGTGCAGGAGGATGTTCCTCAGGAGGACAGGGTGCTCTGCTCCTCTGGGAAGAGAGGAAAAGAGATGGAAGACTGAGCTTTGTGTGTGCCTTTGACAGCATTCCTGGAGGCAGACTGCCAGAGACTAAATCCCTTTTATAGATGGGAAGTGCAGTGGGTCTTAACTATTTAAAGCAAAAGACAAAAAAAAAAGGAAGGGAAGGACCATTATTTACCAAGAGCACTTTGTTCCTCATTTCTGTGGTTTCTGAGGCTGCTCACTGCAGTGCCTCACCCTGCCCAGGAGCAAATGCAGCCAGGATCAGCAGTCAGGTGTGGTGTGTGTGCTCTGAGCAGGGCTTGATTTCTGCCTCATTCCTCTTCCAGCTGCATTTGGTGCACTGGAATGCTGTGGAGTACCCGAGTTTTGAGGAAGCTGTGATGGAAGGGAATGGCCTGGCTGTTATTGGAGTGTTCCTAAAGGTAATTTTGTTCTGTGGGACCAGCTCTGATGGGACCTTTCTGTTTGCATTCTGTTAAAGCCAATTTAGGGCAACTAAGGGAAGGCTGAGAGGGGATCCCATCAATCCAAATTCATGTTCTCAAGGTGTGGCAGGCTCTGTTCAGTGGTGCCAGTGACAAGATGAGGAGCAATGGCCAGAAACTAAAAGAAGTTTCACCTCAATATGAAGAGCTTTATGGTGGCACAGCTGCCCTGGGAGGATGTGGAATCTCCCTGTCTGGAGACATTCCAAACCCACCTGGATGTGTTCCTCCGGGTGCCCCTGCCTTGGGCTGGGCTCCCTTCCAACCCTAAATATTCTGTGATTGTTGTTATGAAAAAATACTAAGGCTGAGAGGTAGAACTGATTGATTATTGATCAGCTTATTGATTCTCCAACCCCTCCCTGTCCCTGCAGCTGGGAGCACGGCACGAAGGGCTGCAGACCCTGGTGGATGCCCTGCCAGCAGTCAGACACAAGGTCAGTGCTCTGAGGTGTCCCACCCGTTGTCACCCGGCAGAAAGAACACTTGGAGAACCACAAAACACCCAGAGAAGCTTTCTTCCTGAAATTTTACCGGGGGGGCTGATTGACACCTTGGAATTGGGAAGGGAAGCTGATTTTTCTGGAGGAATTGGATACTTTAAGCTTTCCAAACCTCTTGAAGAAATGCTGCTCTTGAGATTGTTTCCCCTTACAAGGACATGCTTGAAGTGGGTGTTTATTTACTGTGCGATTAAGGCTTTTTGATTTTTGTCTGATCTTTGAGGAGACAATTTGCTTTTTTATAAACACTGAATGTTCTGCGGGGAGAATGGAATCGTTCGTGGCAGGCTCCTGCCAGGAGAGGGAGTGCTGGGTCTCTGACAGAAGCGTTTCCTCCTTGCCGTGCCCGTTCCCTTCTGAAAGCACGCACAAAAACCACATCGACCTCTTCAGCTTCTAATCACATCCAGCTGAAGTCGCTGTGCCAACTGCTTCTCACAGGAAGGAGTTCTTAAAATCCGAATAAAACAAGTTTTTATATCAGAGCAGCCACAACTCTGCCAGATAAACACCAAACATGTCAGTTCAGTGCCAGAAGACCTCCCCAAACCTGAATCTACGTCAATTGTGACAATATAATAATTTACAGCATGTGAATTTGAAATAAACTAAGCCAAGATGCCCCAGTATATCCTGAAAATCCCCCTGGAGCAATGTTGGTGTGGGAAATCCTGGGTTTTGAAGCTCCTATGTTGTCTGATATCCCATGTGTGGGAATGAACATTCTGGAGATGTGAATATTTGATTTAAATAAAACTTCAGCCCTTTTCCTGCTGCCTGAAATCACATGATGAAAAGTCAAAGTTTTTGTTTGCAGTCTTTTAAGGATGTGGCACAGCTACCTGAACTTACTCCACCACTTCCTCCTTTTTTTTCCTGGCTGCATCCAGCTCCCACAAAGCTTTAGGCCATTGATCCTTCTCACTCCTTTCTCCAGCACTGAATTCCTAATGGCTTGTAGGGACAGCAGAAATATTTAACTTTGGTCTGCTCAGCAGCTGCCCCTTACACCTCAACCCCAATTTCATACAAGTTTGAGGGATTTAAAATAATGACATTATTAATATTCCCAACACCCCATTTCCCCCATACACACACAACAGTTTTTAACCTCACTGTCAAGATTTCTTTCAACTTGCTGTCGGTTTTTTCTCTAAACACCATCCTTAAAAAGGTTTTTTCCTGCTGTTTAGGACACTGTGATTGAGTTTGATGTCTTTGATCCCTCCTGCCTGATCCCTTCCTGCCCTGATTACTGGACCTACGCCGGCTCCTTGACCACTCCCCCCCTCACCGAATCAGTCACGTGGATCATTAAGAAGAAGCCAATCGAGGTGGATGAGGATCAGGTAAATCTCAATTTTCCTTTCAGATCACACCTCTTGCTGCCTCAGAGATGCTCAGAAGCAGTTGTTTACCAGCAATTCGCTGTGAAAAGACAAAAATTCTGTGTTTTCAGAGATCTGTGACTGTTTCAACCCAGGGTCTGGGGAGGATTCCTGGCATTAACAGCCACTAATACAGAAAGACCTAAGCCCTCTCCAAGATGTTTTTCCAGCTTTATTCAACTTTTCCATTTATTCCCAAGAGTTTTATCTTGATCTGTGGTACACAATTCTGGAAGCTGCCCTTTGAAAACTTGGCGGGTTTTAGGAACTTACTGGAATTCTCATAATTTTGCTCTCCTTAGAATGGTGCAGCCTTTTTTGTGGAGGGAAGGGAAAAAGGGAAGATTTTTGTGAGATGGAAATTGTTAACAGAGAACTGCAGGCAGAGTGTGGCGTTCTTTAAATTGAAATTTTTCTCTTTTTTTTCCTTTTTTTCTTGGCTCTTTAATAGCAGTGACTTAGCATTGGAATGGCCTTGTGAGCATTAGAAGCTGCTTTATTTTAATCCCAGTTATAAACCAGTGAAAGAACAACTTGGGGGTTGTTGGGGCTCCCTCTTTTCTGGATGCCAAGGAGTCTGTAAATGGAGGCTGGATGAAGTATTTGAGTGGCAATAGCTCTCTCAGGTGTGCCACATTTGGGATTTAATTTCCCTCAGGATGGCAGATCACTGCTAATTCCTCCATGCTGGTGTGGATAATGGGACAATCTTTACCAGCAGCTAAAGCTGTGAGTGCTGAAACCCCTCAGAACACAAACATAGCGCTACCCTCGACTTTCCTTCCCTCTCCAAGAACAAACTCTTGTCTTTTGCCACGGATTCCCCAAACTGGGGGGTTCCTGGGAAGTGACAGGCGTGGCCATTTGTGGTTCCCAGCTGGAGGCCTTTCGGACGCTGCTGTTCACGTCGGACGGGGAGGAGGAGAGGAGGATGGTGGACAACTTCCGCCCGCTGCAGCCGCTGATGAACCGCACCGTGCGCTCGTCCTTCCGCCCCCAGCTCAGCCCCTAGCTGCCCTGCACCCAGCCTCTGCACTGCAATCCCCATGATTTTCATTCCTCCAGTGCTCCTTGACTAGGGAAGCTGTGGGGTTTTTTTAGTTTTGCCTTTTTTTTTTTAAGAAGAGAAAAATGCTAACCCGTAACGAATTGACTTGTTCCGAGGCAGGGGTCACTAAGGGATTATAAAGACAGTTAAAGATAAGGGCAGGAGAGCTCGTCCCCTGATCCTTCTCTGAGTTGTTCTGTGTTTCTTCAAATGTTCTTTCAGTGCCTTGTGTGAATTAATAATCCTGGGTAAAAATTCTTAAGAAGGAGGAAGTGGGAAGAAAAATATCAGTGCTGCTCAGGTCCTTTTGGGGAATTGTTTGATGTCTGGGAAGAGAGCTGGAAGGGAACTAGCTTGTCTCAGAGACATTTTACCTTCTTCCTTTTTCCTTGGATGAGAAGAGGAGAAGGACAAAAATGACTTCCAGGATCTCTTGCCATTCTGTTGGCTGCACATTCTGTGTTTGGTGTGGGTGCCACAGAATGCCCACTTGTAACTACACCAGGGGCCAGAAGATTTTTCCTAAAACCTTTCATCAACTGTAGAAGCTTTTGGCTTTGGCAGCTTTTGTTTTCCTGTGTTAATAACCTATCAGGAGAAGGGAGGAGAGAATTCACCAGTGTCTCAAGACTGGCAATAGCAGCAAATTAGGTGAAAATGTCCAATTGATCCCAGGAAACTGATCACATCAAAAGAAAGCAAGATTAGACAAGGCCCAGCTGACCCTGTCAGTGGGATTAGGAGGGGAAAAAACCTAAATCAATTCCTCAAACCTTTGCTAGGAGAGTGTGGACAAAACACAGCACTCAGCAATGGCTTTTATTTCAGTAACTCACAGAGCACCAGTGCTCTCTTCAAAGTTTTGCCTTGAGATGTATTTTCCTATAAAAACCCTTCCCCATCTTCAGGACCAGTGGGGACCAGTTTGTTTTTATTGCACCTTATGGGAACAGGGTCCAGTGGGGGTAGGAATTGATTTGTGGACCAAGCAGAGCTGCTGTGGGAGCTGCCAGCTCTGAGCCTTTCCCAGGAGCTGTGGTCCAGCAGCCCCAGGGACCACTGACCTCCCACATCCTACTAAACCTCATTTTCGCTCAGGCACCTTTCTCTCTGGCCCTTCATGCTCTGCTGTATTTAGCAGATGAAATTCCTGCACCAGATTTCTGAGGAGCAGCTGTCTGTGAACTCCCTGTGTGATCCCATGGGTTGTGTTTGAGGAATCTTTCCTCCCTCTGTTTGATTCCTGGTAGGATTCAGTGAAGCCATGGCCTGGCTTGGCAATGCTAAATCCAGACCTTTCCAATTGGAACTTTGGTTTATTTTTTTTTTTTAAAGTCCAAGTTTTCCATTTCAAAGCACCTTAACACTTTTCAGTGTGACCCTGATGATTTGAAGGGTTTGAGATGATCTTGCTGAACCAGCTGAGTGCCCAGCTCCTGCCTTTCCTTCCTCAGTAGCTCTACCTCAGGCTGCTGTTCTGGTGCCACAGTTGTGCCTTTGTCCCCTGAAATGTGGCCACTTCAGCTGGACTGACTCTGGGTGCTGAAAGGAAGGAAATCTCCTATCCTGCTGTGGGATATTTTTCCTGTCAGGAATCCAGTGGAGCTCTTTGGTTTCACCACTTCTCCCAAACCCTCTCTGCCTGGGGGGATATTTCCATCTTGGTTGTGCCATCTCCCTTTGGATGGGGCTGGGATTATCCTGGGATGGTGGGAGCTGTCCCTGCATTGCAGGGGTGGCACTGGATGAGCTTTAAGGTCCCTTCCCACCCAAACCATTCCATGATTTTCTGATTCCAAGATCTCAGTTGAACTCTGCAGGCTTTGTCATCATCACACAGATTTTTAGCTACAAAACCCACATCAGTGATGATTTTGTTGGAGAATCATATATTCCAGAATAAAGCTGGAAGGAATATCTACAGTTCAGGGAACAGGACAAGCATTATTTTACTTTTTGCCTAAATATATAGTAATTATGATCCAGTCACTAAGTCTGAGGTATTTATTCAGTGCTGTTCTTGCAGATTTTCTGAGGAGGACCCTGGAGAACGATGGCAGCAGCTCAGATATTTTCTACTCATTAACAGAAAAAAGTGTAATACAAAGACATCTTAATGTTGCTTTTTATTTAAAAATGGATCTGCCTCAAGAGCTCTGGGCTGTAGGTGCATCAGTCTCCTTATCATTTATGAATGGATCTTTTAAAAAGCTTTTGTAATTGCTCAGTTTTTGAATTGCTTTTGTAATTTCCACTGAATTTTTGGATTTCTCTGATCCACTGAGAAGAATCCCCAGTTGATCCAGCTTTCCCAACAAACCCAAAATCCAGATGATTGTAGGGAACTGCCAGGGTGTGACTGTTTAACTTCAGCTGCTCTGGGACTCTGTAGCAGCCTCACACCCACTGAGTTCTCCATGGTTTGCTCCACGCAGTCAGATTTTCCTCCTGGATGTAGAAATCCCTTTTGAACCACCCTGCATCCATCAGAGGGAATGTGGGATATTCCCTTCCCAGAGATCCAGTTAAAGCTCTCAGAGAGATTTATTTCAAGTTCTCACAGAGATTTACTCTGTTCAAGTATTGCCATGGAAGCTTTGCTAGAGAATAGTGAATTACCCAGTGCTGCAGTTAAGTTGTGTCCATATTTACACTATTTTTACTGCCATAAAATGAAGAAATTCCAATTTCAGCACTGATCACTTCAAATACCTGGAAACAGGGTACATGTAGATAAAAAAAAATAACTCTACTGTGCTACAAAAAGAAGTTTTACAGGGGTTTTACATTTATTTTGCTGTTTCTTGAGTCCTGCATTGATGTGTAGTGTTTGAGCATCTCCTTAAGGCAGGCAGGAGCTCAGCTGCAGGGCAGATTGTTGGAATTAATCTGGAAATGAACACGCTGAGGTTTTTTTTGTTTGTTTTGGGTTTTTTTTTTTCCAGTTTTAACTATTCTGTTACAATCAATGACTTTATTGACCTTGTGAATGTAAACTTTAGGAAAATAATTGTGTTTACAACAGGAGATGGGATAGAATTCCTGTGCCTTATTCTCTCAGTTCTGTGTGGAAAAATGATTTGACTGTTGGGTTAGAGCTGATTTTGTGATGATTTTGCACAATTAAGTTAAAAAGGAATCTTTGGGCTCTTTTGGGTGGCACAAAAGGGTCAAAGCACATATTTGTATTTTCCTTGCATGAGAGTCACTTTATTACTAAATCCTGCCCTGGGAGGCATTCCTGGGGTAGCAAGTCCCAGCAATTAGAGACTGTCACAGGAATAATTCTGGGACAACTCCCTGCAAAGGGAGGAGAAGGTCTGGAGGTCTGTGAGACCAGCTGCCTCTCAGGATTTCTCTGCAATGCTGCTCTCACCTTGTCCTGGGTGATTTCACAGTTGGGACAACTTCCTCTGCTCTTGGGATGTTTGATCCCTGATCCTGCATTCCAGAACTTTCACTCTTCAGGTGTTCCTGACCACTTCTGTGCTGTCTTTTCTGTCAGGAATGACAGGAGGGGCTCCCCTGGTTTTGGAAGCTCCAGGATTGGAGTTTGCTTTGATCTCCACAGGGTTTTAGACTGGAATTCTGCTTTGGATGAAGGATCCCCTCATGCCTTAATTTTAACTTATGTTAAAATGAGTTTTAACTTGATGTTTTAACTTGTATTTCCTGGCACATCTTGGCTTTTATTTTTTTCCTTTGTGCATGTCGTTTTTGTGGCCTTTATGACATTGTGTATTTAATGTGTGTTACCTGCCTGATCAGAACTGAAATCACTGTCTGCAGACAACACCTGGAAGAGGGAATGCTTTATGTTTTCCTGGGATCCAGGCCCTTCCCCAGAGTTTTTCCCTGATGTATAGAACCCTTCAGCTGCTGCATTTTACACTGTTACATTAGTGTGCAACCACAATAAAGGAACAGAGAAACCCATGCCTGTATCTCATTGTGTAATTTAGCTTTTCAAGTAAAAAAAAAATCAGATTTCCTGTAAAAAAAAAAAAAAATTAGAATTCTTCTTTGGGCATGCCCCAGTTCATTAGGAGCAGAGTCTGGTCAGCTGTCAGATGTTCTGTGATACTTCCAAGCTCTGAAAGACTCTGCTGAGCTGGGTTAGGAGGAGAGCACAATGAGCTCTCTGTGCTGCTGAGGGGTATCCCATGATTGCTCACATCCAGCCAGATGCCACAGGCCATCCCCAGCAGCATTCCAGGCTTTCAGGACCTTTCCTCAGCTCCTTCATGGACACTGCCCATTAAACTGGACCTGTCAGCTGAGCTCCTTCCTCTGGCCTGTCATAAACTGAGCCTTCAGCTGTGTGGTGTGACTCAGCTGCTGCTTGTGGCTACAAAAATGCTATCAAATAACCCTAAAAAACCCTTAAAAGCAAATAAAATTACTGATAATAATTAAAAGTTGATCTAAGAGAGTGGGTTTAGATGGGATATTGAGAAGGAATCATGAGGGTGGGAGGCCCTCACTCAGGGTGCCCACAGAAGCTGTGGCTGCCCCACCCCTGAAGTGCCCAAGGCCAGGCTGGACAGGGTTTGGAGCACCCTGGGACAGTGGAAGGTGTCAGGGTTGGAACTGGATGAGCTTTAATGTCCCTTCATCCCAAACCAGCCCCTGATTCTCTGAACATTGGCTGAAATAAGTGTTAATTTCTGTCTCACAGCTGAGCCACACTTGGAGTCCAGCTGTCACACAGACAGGTTTTCTTTAGCTGGATTAATCCAAAGAAGTTTCTTTTGATAGTAAAAACAGGAGATTCCGTTTCTGGTTAAAGAATCCCCCTAAAATAATTGTAGGTAATGCTTCTAGATGGTTCCCCAACTGTGCTGGTGGGTGAGCAGCCTGTTTTCTTCTGGAGGAAGAGTGGCCTGGGCTAGGAGTGAGGCCAGCTCTGCTCTTGTGACCATTTAATGGTTCTAGAAGCTGCCACCACCTCCATTTACCCCGGAAAAGCAGCTCTGGGCTCTTTATCAGCTGAAGAAATGGGGGATTTGCTGCCAGCAGGGTGGCTGGATCAAGGCAGCTTTTCCAAATAACCGGTTCAAAACATCCCCATCCCTCCTCACAAATGGCCCATTTGCTCCTGCTCCTGCTCATTGTTTGTGCTCCTGACAAATCGTTCCTTCCCTCCTTTTTGATGTGCCAAACTCTGAGTGTTAGCACATGGAGAACTGATTGGATAATCAAATAGTCTTCAAAGATCCTGCGGAAGAACTTGGGGGCCTGAGGAGAGGTAATGCTCGGGGCCAGGCTGATAACAGCACCCGGCAGGGGCGAGGTGCTTTGAAGATATCGAGAGCTCTGGGAACACGCCCCAATGCCAGGCTGGTGTTTTCTCAGGAATACAAATGGAAAAACAGTTGCAGAATGAACTCCCGAGGAATAATTTCCAAAAGAGTCAAGCACCAAGTTGGCTTGGAACAGGGAAATTCAGTGGCTGCTGTCCCACGGCCTCTGGAGCCTGGGATTTCCAGGTCCAGGAAGAAATTCCCTTTTGGAAGAATTAGAACAGGATAACTCTGTCCCATTTTTGTGTGAGTTCATGGAAATATCTGTGTGGGTTCATATCAGGTGTAAAATGCCCATGGTGGGATCCTTGGGGCCAGGAATTTGACTGGATCCCTGTGGGTCCCTTCCAGCTCAGGAGATTTTGGTTCTAGGTCATTACTGGCCTTGAGGAACTTGGCCTGGAGCACTGGAGAGGTAAATCCCTCAAGAAATGATTTTATTCCCCCAAATATAGAACTGAGTTTGAGTATTCATCTAAAAACACCTGAAGCAAATACTTAATTTCCACCCCAGTTCTGTCTGCTGCATCCTGATGTAATAAGGTTGACACAGGGATAATCCCATATGTTGTAAGTATCTGGATCTTTTCCTGATTTCATGGTCCTGGGATAAATCCTCAAATGCAGTAATAAAAATTGGCCTGTAATGGTAAACGAGTAAAGCAAAAAAAAAAAAAAAAAAGGATTTTGGTGTTACAGAAAACCTGTGATAAATGTTTTGTTGTTTAATTTTAATTAATTGTCAGAGTCTTTTCAGTCTCTTCAGGATCCCATTTGTCCTTGAAAACTGGAGGAATGTGCTTAGTGCCAAGGTAATTTCTGTCTTTGCTCTCTTGCAGAATTTGGATGTTTACCTAAAGTCAGCAGCAGATTTTTGAGCCCCTGGGCAGCCACTAGATGTCAGGTTTGGATTAGTGCTCCAAGAACTGGGCTGGTTGGGATTCTGGAATGGCTGGAAATGGTCGTGGTGGAAATAAAATGTAACTGAAATGTGCCTTTTCCCCCCAGAATGTCCATCTCACATTTCCCTGGAGTCCTCTTGGAGAAAACCTTCCAGCCCAGCTCCTGCCTGTCTGATTGTGCACAGAGGGAGCTCCAGGAGGATGAACCAGCCTTGGGGTTCAGAGCTTGGGCAGCACTCCTGGTGTGACAGCACTGCCTGGGAGGCAGCTCCTCACAGGTACCACTCCACCCTCAGAGGGAGTGTTTGCAACCAGAGCTTCCAGGCTGGAGCCTCTGAGCTCCTCTCCCCCCAGCAGGGCAAGAGGGAATCAGAATTTGCTGAAGGATTGGATCCTTGGGTGTTATTGCAGTATCCAAGTGCTTCTCCTTGGATGCAGAACCTCTGCCTTCAGAGAGGCAGACATTGCCTTTTCTGCCTGCACGACTGCCAGATGGGTGAATTATTTTATATTTTCGTTTGGCAAACAAGCATTTTTGGTGCCTTTGCCATCTGTCAGATTTGAGATGGGTGACTCAGTAGTTTTTCAGACAAGGCTTTTTGGCCATTTTGGTGTCTGACAGGAGGGGCTGAATCCTGCAGCGCCTCTGCAGAGGTGCAGGTGATGCAACGCCGGGGCCTTGCCCCGTGTGCTTGTGAAGTGGGATGGAAAAGCACGGCGGGATGGGGCTGGGGGGAGCTGGGAGAGGCAGGATACACACACATACACGTATGTACGACACACAGGATATCCATACATGTATGTACGATACACAGGATATCCATACATGTGTGTTCATCCACAGGGATCCTCTCTCCTTTACAGGAACGCACAGAACACACCGCGCCCATGCAGGGAGCAGAAGCGCCGCTAACCCCCCTCCCCGCGGGCACCGAGGGCACAGCTTTAGGCTGGCACCCGCCTCCTTTTTGCCCCCTTTTGGGGCTCGAGGAGGGCAGGAGGGCCTCGAGCTGAGAGCGATGCGCGCCCGAGCGGGCACCCAACGGCCGGCGCGCACCCCGGGGGCGCTGCAGCATCCCCCGCCGCTCCTGCCCTCCTCCTGNCTCCCGCCGCTCCGCCAGCATGTCCGCCAGCGGCGGCAGCTCCCCCGGCCATGCCGTGAAGAAGCGGAGCCCCGGCGGCTCGGCCGCCTCGCTGGCGCAGCAGGAGGAGCAGCAGGCGAAGGAGAAGATGCTGGAAGGGGCGCAGGAAAACGGCTGTGCCCGCTCGCCAACTGCCGGCGGCTCGGCGGAGGGGGTGGCCCTGAAGCGGAATATCACGCTGCTGAACGGCGTGGCCATCATCGTGGGCACCATCATCGGCTCCGGCATCTTCGTCACCCCCACGGGCGTGCTGCGGCAGGCCGGCTCGCCGGGGCTGTCGCTCGTGGTCTGGGCCGTGTGCGGCGCCTTCTCCATCGTGGGCGCTCTGTGCTACGCCGAGCTCGGCACCACCATCACCAAGTCCGGCGGGGACTACGCCTACATGCTGGAGGTGTACGGCTCCCTGCCCGCCTTCCTCAAGCTCTGGATAGAGCTGCTCATCATCCGGCCCTCCTCGCAGTACATCGTGGCTCTGGTGTTCGCCACATACCTGCTCAAGCCCGTCTTCCCCACCTGCCCCGTGCCTGAGGACGCTGCCAAGCTGGTGGCCTGTCTGTGTGTCCGTAAGTAGCCGCTCGTGGCGTTCAGCTGACAGGCAGGAGGGTCGGATGGGGTTTAGGGAAGGAATTCCTCCCTGAGAAGGTGGGCAGGCCCTGGCACAGGGTGTTCGGAGAAGCTGTGGCTGCCCCCGGATCCCTGGAAGTGTCCAGGTCGGAGCAGCCTGGTCTAGTGGAAGGTGTCCCTGCCCATGGGAGAGGATGAGCTTTAAATTTTAAATTCCCTTCCCACCCAAGCCATTCCGTGAGTCAGTGACCCTCTGCAGGTCCCCGCTGTCCTACTCCACGTGGTTCCTCACTGCCCATCACCTTCCCCAAAATATCTGCATCATCTCACCTGTGCTAGGCTGGCTGCATCCTGGGTTTTTTTTTTTCTGGCTACTTTGAATAGCCACAGCAGAAAATATGGCCCCACCCGTAAGAAATTGAGCCGAAAATCCCCCAAACGCCAGCTGTGGGCTAGTGAGGCTCTCTGATTGCCGAGCAGCGTGTGGTAAATGCAGCGTGAATTTTTCCTGGGAGCTGGGATGGGAAACCCCCTTGTCCCCAGGCTCTGCGGGGCGGTGTGGACCTTGGTGTGCGGCTCTGGGTGAGGATAACAATTATCTGTCACCAGCAACTGGTGCTGAACGGGCCCCGGAGCTGCTTTCAGCACCAGATGTGAGAGGAGATATTCCCCGGCCGTGTGTGCGCTGACACCGCGCTCAAAACCTGATTTGGTGGGGTTTCTTTTTGCCAGCAAACGTTCTGTCTGTGTCTGGGGCGGTGCCTTGCAGAGAAGTTCAGTCAGGGGGAGGTGAATTCAGGGCCAGGGATGCCAGCCTGGGCACACCGAGCCCTGCCAGGGCACACAGATATCTCCTGGTGTACTTTTTATCGCCTCTCTGCTCCTCCGGGGTCTGCAGTTTTGCCAGTCAAATCCTATTTTCTGTTCCTCTGGTGACTGCAAAGTCATCCCATCCAAATTCCCAATCCTTGAAATACAGGACCATGCCCTGCCTCTTCCCTCCTCATTTCCCTTTCAATCTGTTCTGGAATTTAATACCTTTATAAAGATGTTTATTGGGAGAAGATAAAATTTTTGTGAGGGCTTTATAAATCATTTATCCACTGTACAAAATCACAGCCAGGTGATCTCTACACTTCTGCATTTTGTGTGATGAGGAGGAAGCTGCTCGTTGGTGCTGCCCTTTCCCAGGGGATTGTGTGAGGTTCCTTCCCCCTCCGAGGATCTCAGGCATCCCAAAGCTGCAGCACATGTCATTATGGAAGGATAAATTACCTGGAAATGTCTCACAGGCAGCCTGACCCGGGCTTTGGAAGGTAAATTATTTGGCTAATTAAAGGATTGATAACAGGCAGGGCAGTGGGTTATGCTTTCTTCAGGCAAGATTGAAACTTCTCAGTCCCCAGTTGAATTTTTAGGAGTATGGAGGTACCTGGGCAGGCATGTGGATTTCCATCCAGGTTTTTTACAGTGTGGAGGGTGTTTATTAGGGAAATTCAATCATTTAACTAAGAAAGCTGTGACACGGTCAGGGAACAGTCCTGCTGATGGGTGCCTTGCCTTTTGGAAATCTGATTTTTGAGCTTTCCTGCCAGTCTGCACTGTGGTTTCCTCACAGACACACAGAGGGGGGCATGGATGCACGTGGCATTTGTGTTCCTTGGTGAAAAAACAAGGAATTAGGATATAATTTAAGGTTTTCTTGCTGCCTTATGGCACAGTTTTGCTGTGCAAGCACAGATTGGAGCTGGCAAAGCCTTTGAGGACGTGTTTCTAACCAAAAGTGATTTTTCATCTTTGGGTTCATTCCCCAAACGGGTCTCTGTTCCCATTTTATTGATCAAAGCCCAGGGCAGGGTTAAACAGACCTGCCCATGTTGGGATCTGTTCCCTGGTGGGGATTTGCAGCTTGAAACTCCTTGAAGCCAGCTCTCATTCCTGTTTATGCTCCTCCAAGAAAAGTCTCCAGCCCTGCTTTGGTAGCAATTAGGATTTCCCCGAGGCAGAATTTGTTCTTGAACCTTTCTCCTGGAACGCCAAGGGAAGGGTTTGGAGTTCTCCAGATCTGCATCATCCCCATGTGTTTCTCCTTTAAAGTCTGCTCCCCCTTGCATGCTGGCTCTTGGTTTGTTTATGCTTTGGGTTAAATTTGGGGTTGTCTCCTTTGCTCCAAGAGGTTTGTTCATCCTGCAGCGCCTTCAGCGAAGCAGCTTTCAGGAACTTTGATTTTTGGAACTTTGATTTTTGGAATCTGCTTTTCATCTCCCTGGTGCCAAAACCACACCGTGACCTAGGAACAATAAATGAAATAAATCTGCTCCGAGGGCTCAGGCAGCCACACAACACTTGTGGGGACTCACAAACAGCTTTGTTCAAACAGAAACTGCCCAGAGAGAGACTTTTTATTCTTTTCAAAAGCTCTAGAGTAGAAAAAAATGACCTATTTGTGCACAGCCTGTAGCACATACATGAATGAGTTACCTCAGAATGGGGGAGAGCAGCTTGGGAAGCAGCAGAGGAATTTGGGACCTGGGGCTGGAGTACAGTAGCCAAAATCCAGCCTTGCAGAACAGTCCCAGCTCTATTCCTTGCAAAGTTTGTATCTCCACACGAAATGCACTTGGCTGCACAGTTTGTAGTAAGAGGAGAATAACTAAAGTTATTTGTTTCCACTTTGCTGCTGTTGAAGGGTTGAATAAATCATGTGCTGTTCAGTATTTGCCACCATGAACTTCAGAGAATGAATTAATGCATTAAGAGAATCGAAATCACAGCCTTGAGTGAAAGGAAAAAATGGTTGGAAGAGGGAATTTTGTTCCCCTGGAAGGTGCTGAGGAAAACAAGGTGGGTGGGAAGGAGAATTTACCTACAAATAGGTATTTTCTGCCCTGAAGATTGTAATCTCCACACAGTTGGGATGCAGGGCTTCTTTCATGGGCACTGGGAGTGCCTGTGGTGTTTGCCTAATAAAAGCTGGGAATCCACTCCAGGGAAATTTTCCTGGAGCAGGAGGGGTCAGGCTGTTCATCCTTAGCCTGCCTCGTTTCATGTTCCCCAAAAATTTGGCTGAAGACTTTCCAGGCTGCAGGTTACTTGGGTGATTCAGAAACTTGAGCATCTCTTTTATCTGCCAGACTGGATGGTTGATACTTTAAAACTGATAACACAAAATCCATCCGTGTTTGGTACACAAAAATTGGAAGTTCAGGGAACAGAGTTCGTGCATTTGTGTGAAAACCCAGAAATAATATGAATTCTCTCACTTCTGAGTTCGTCTTAACCAGTTTTATCCCTTCTGTAGTGGGTGGAGGGACACTTATTAGCTCCTGAATTTGCATATTTGATGATCTACATTACAGTGTCAATGTTGGACATGGCAAAGAATTAAACCTTGGATCCTGTGCTCTGTCTCAGGTGTGAGGGGCTCAGGTTGTCTTTCCATCCTGCTGCCACTTGTGTGAACATTTCAATCCAAGCTGATAAATCCTAACAAAAATCAGTAAAAATCACCAGTACACCCTGTGTGCTGCAGAGAGGGCTCAGGGATGGAAAGTGTTAAACTGATTTATTAAAGATTCTGTGGATATTCCTCATTTCCTGCTGTTAATTTGCAGATTCCCTGCTTGCACAGAGGCACCTGCCCAGGTTTGGGTTGTGGTGCAGTAAATGAACTCCCTGTGGATCAGGGAATGAAGCTGCTCCCAGCCCTGAGCTGTTCTTGGTGTTCCACAAGTGCCTGAGCTGTTCATCCCACACATCCTCACACCCTGAGAGCCACACACAGCTCCTTCTAGCATTCCCTAATTTCCTGACAATAAAATCTGCTCCAGACTGGAAAACTGGGGTTGGACTCGATAATTAATCCTTGTGGATCCTTTCCAGCTCAGGATATTCTGTTGTTACAATTCTGTTCTTGCTCTTCAGTGTCAGATCAGCAGTTTGACAGTTTGCTTCTGACTTTGTGTCTCACTTGTTAATTAGATATGCAAATCTGGCACTAATAACCCCAGCACAGCAATAGCAAAGCCAGGGAATTTTAATCTTCCTCAAAATTTATCTGAACTTCCTTCACTGCTTCTGGAGTCTGCTGTTGGGCATTCCTCCTGCCGGGCTGGAATTCCAGGGAATGCTGATGAGTTCCTCGTTTGTTTTGAGCAGCCAGAGAGCGGCAGGATGAGCAGAAGCCAGGGCAGAGCTGAGGCAGGTCTGAGAGCACTTGTCCTGTGGAAATGCCTGACACAGAGGAGGAATCCAGCCCAGGGGAGCTGCCAAGTTGTCCAGAAGGGAATATCCAGTGTCAGCATTCCACCCAGGAATCACAGCTTCTGTGGGAAGCAGGAATGTCTTCATTTGACATCAGGGTTTTGCTGCCAAGCTCAGCTCTTTTCCAGGTGTGTGGATTTTCACCTCATCAGGTGTTAACTGGTGAAAAGCAAACCCAAAACACACCCAGGGCCTGTCTGCCTGAGATGGGTTCATGCTGCAGCTTTGCTGCTTTTAATTAATCAGCCACCACAAGCTGGGTGGGAAGTTTTGATTTCTTTTTCCTCCTCCAGAAAGGTGGATTAAGGGACTAAAGCTCCATCAGCAAATTGCCCTTGTTGGAGTGGAGTGGAAGGAAGGGGTCTGTGGAATCCCTGCTGGATGGCAGAGGCTGCAAGGCTGAGGTTGCCTTTTTTAATCTGTGTTTAATTAGAGCAGCATTAATGAAAACAGGCTCTGACACTTGCAGG
Organism: Chloropsis cyanopogon; assembly: GCA_013400585.1. Taxonomy (NCBI): domain Eukaryota; kingdom Metazoa; phylum Chordata; class Aves; order Passeriformes; family Irenidae; genus Chloropsis; species Chloropsis cyanopogon. Next base: position 285,592 of record WEZZ01003989.1, read on the forward strand.
ACTCTCCAGAAATCAGTAAGGGCTTAGAGGGCTCTTGAAACACACTGGGAGCAGCCACTGCAATTCCAGCACCCCTCTCCTGGTTCTCACAACAATTACCCATTAAATGTTACCGTGTTTGGATGGTTCATGTTATCACTGAGATCATTCAGAGCATTTCTCCTGAATTGGGAAGGTTTTTGTGGAAAACCCCTCCAGGGTCAGCCTCATTCAAAGCAGCATCACTTGTTTGGAGTATTCCAAGAGTTCCTCAGTCCCAGGGTCAGATGTGGCCACAGGTCCAGTCCAAGGGATGGGAAATTCAGTTTTTCCAGCCAGCACGCAGAGCTGAATTCTGTGCACATAAAATTCCAGCAAGTGCTGCTCCCTGTTGGGAAGATGCTTCTGTGAGGTGAGCATGGAGTTAGTTTGGGATGGTTAATTTGCTGAGATGGGGAGAAATAGAGAGAAAGAGCTTCTCCATATCTTTTTCCCTATATTTTGTTTGTCTTCCTTTTGTTTTTCTGTAAAACGTCCTGTTGGTGGAATCGCTGTGTCATGTCCTCTGGAAACCTTGGCAGTAAATCACAGCCTTCTTCCTAAGGAGCCAAAATAGCAACTCCTGCCTCTAGGTAGGAGCCACCTCTCCCAGCCTTTGCTGTGGGATGGAGAAGGGAAAGGAGCTGGAGCTGTTCTGGGAGTAATTGTGAGGGAAAATCAGCATCACCCAGTGGCAGATGGTAAATGGGAGCATCATCTTACAGTGGCAAGGGCCAGGCACTTTGGAAATGTGAGTTACAGACAGAGTTGTGCAGGACAGAACAGTTCACAGTCCTTGTTTTCCTGGCAGGGAAGCTGATGGAGGGGATTTCCCTTCATTTTCCCTTTATTGCCCACAACTTCCCAACCTGCTGTGTGTTATCACTGGGTCCTGTGATACCACAAGCAGGAATCCCATGGGAATTAAGAGCAAGTTAATGAGTTTAGTCCCTTAAAAAGGCAGCTACTTCCACACATTCATCCATGTTCAAGAGGTGTGCATGGAATCACACTGGCAGCACCACAGGTCAGGCCTGGGGGATGCTACAGGAGGTGAAATTAGGGACAAAAGGGACATTGTGCAAGTGTGTGTGACCCCACAGAATGCAGCTGTGCCAGTACCTCAGGAATTCACTCCTGTGCTCATTCCAGAAATTTCACCTGCAAGGCTGCTGAGGAGGCTCATGGCCTGGGCAGCTCCTGTCACCCCCAGCCAGTTCCATGTGGGGCTGGAGCTGGATCTCGATCCATCTGCACTCCTGGGAAAGCTGCAGCTGTGCCTGGCTGACAGGAATGCTGCCAAGGCTGTTGCATCAGAAGTGGCAGGCCAGGTTTAGCTGTGCCCAGCTCCCTGCCCACTGTTTGCTCTGGGCACAGCCTCAGCTCTCCCCGTGCTGCCTTTCCCCACCACACAGCAGCTGTTGTTCCTGCATTTATCATGGATGTGTTCTAGGTGGGATTGATCCATTTACATGTCTGCATTTTTTCCTGTTGTCCTCTAGGAGTTGTGTCTGGGAAGGAGCTTGAGAGGCAACCTCAAAGGGACACAGCCATAAAATGAGAATTGTGGGTAAAATCCTGGGTCTGGTTTTGTGTTAATCAGTTTGTCCTTGTTCCTATCAGGAATGGGGAATTCCCTGGCTGTGCAGGTGAGTGCCAGTGGAGCAGGTTCAGTGAGATGCCTGAAGCCAGCAGGGACTGCAGGACAGAAGAAATACTGAAGCCAGACCTGCTGGTGTATTTAGAAACTCAGATTTCCCTCTGTGGTTTGAGTTGCCTTGGAATGAGGCTGGGCTGGAGCAGTCCCTGGAGGGTGAAGGGATGGGCAGCACCTGGAGAGCAAAACCAGGATCTCTCCTGCCAGAGTCAGGAGTAATAAATAACTCGAGTTAGATTTGGTGTACTTTTGTTCTTGTGAGGTCAGGCAGGCCCTGGCACAGGTTCCCAGAGCAGCTGTGGCTGCCCCTGGATCCCTGGAAGTGTCCAAGGCCAGGCTGGACAGGACTTGGAGCACCCTGGGCTAGTGGAAGGTGTCCCTGCCCATGAGATTGGAACAAAATGAGCTTTAATGTTCCTTCCAACCCAGACCAGTCTGGGATTCTATGAAAAGTCACCCCCTGTCCATCTGCCACCCCTTCAGCTTTCACACACTTATTATCCCAATTATGTAAAGCTTTGGAGAGGGGCTGCTGGCTCAGCCAGGCCGTGGCACGTCAGGCCATGCTGAAATCCTTGTTCCTCGAATGATTCCTGAGCACGGCCCCGATGGGTCACTCCAAAGCTCTGCCTGGCTGCTGTCTGACAGGGCCTGGAGCCTTAGGAAAACACTGCAGGAATTAGGGCAGCACAGCCTGCTCTCTGTATCAGTGCCCTGATTTATGGTGCAGCTGTGCAGCTTTGCTGTGTTTTTGCTGGAGCCGTTCAGCCGAGGTGAGGGAGCGCTGCCAGGAGGATCCCACAGCCCCTGCCTGGCCAGGCAGCATCTGGGATCAAAGCAAGCAAACTTGCTGCCCTAAGAAATCCCAGCCTCCTGAGAAGGTCAGCAGCCACTGGAATTTGTCCTGGAGTTCTATGGAAAAGCTTTCATCCTATTTGTTGTCTGTAGGATTTTTCCTGATGGGAGACCGGGGGATTCTTGGCCATTCTTGTGTTGGAGTAACTCCACTGTGCTCCTTTAGGAAAGACAAATATTACTGGAAAGTGGGAAAAGCAAAGCAGAGGGAACGTGGCTGGCAGGGCTCTGACTGATGACCACAACAGAAACTTCCAGCCCTGTTTACTCCCTGATCCCAAAGCGTTTTTTCATTTTTAGGAAGTCTGTTTATCTGGCACTGATGGGGCTTTGGGGCTGAACACAGACACTTGGACTGTGTAGGAAACCTTTGCCTTTTATTTTCACCACCACCCTCCAGGGGACTCTGTACAGAGCCAGAGCAGGGAAAACAGCCCCTAAAAATCATTGTTGAAGTGGGGGTGAAGCAGTTATTGTCACACAATGCCTAAATGGGGCAGGGAATGTCACTGTCACACCTCTCAGGGCTGTCATCATCGCAGCAGCAGCAGCAGTTCTGGATGGGTGAGCTCACCCTTTAAATATCGCTCTGTAAACAAGGGCAGATGTATTTTTAGCATAATCCCTGGTCAGAGGGAATCCTGGCTCCAGAGCTCGCTGCCCTGAGGGTTCACTGGGGGTGCTCTCAGTGGCTGGCTTGGGAGTTGTGCTGGGTGACAGTCCCCGTGTTTCCTTGTCCCCTGCAGCACTGCGAGGTCACTTGGTTAAGCTGTGTCCCCTGTCCCCAGAGGCAGGTGTGTCCCAGTGTCCCTCTGTGGTGACAGAGCTGTGAGCCCACAGGACAGGGCTGCTCCAGGGGCTGGGAGCTCTCCAGGCCTGTCCCTGTCCCGTATCTCCTGGAGGGGCCTGGCACAGGGACAGGGGTGTGGCACATCTGTCACCACAGTCACTCAGCACTGCTCCTGGCCAGAGCCCAGCTGGTGCTGTCCTGTGACCCCAGCACGGCTCTGCTTCCCCAAAGCAGCCCAGGGTCATTTCAGTCTCACCCACACTCCAAAAGGCTCCAAGGGCACAGTACAAAATCCATCTCCAGTCCTTGTTTACTGCTGGCTGTCACTCCTGGGGGATGGATTGGATCGTGTGCTTTCCTTCCTGACACACGCAGCTCTCACTTCTCCACACTTGAAGTGCTCCTCTGGTGGGATGGCAGCAGATCCTGGGGATGGGAGGGCGGGGAAAGGAGCCAGTGATCCTGAAAGATCTGATCCTGGGGCACTGGCACAGGCTGGCACTGCCCCTGGATCCCTGGCAGTGTCCAAGGCCAGCTGGAGTGGGGCTTGGAGCACCTGGGACAGTGGAAGGTGTCGCTGCCCACGGCAGGGGTGGAACTGGATCTGGGAGATCTCCAACCCCACCCACTCTGGGCTCTAAACTGGGCTTGCAGCCCCAGCTCACACCCTCAGGAGAGGGACTGGGATCTTCTGGGGAGCAGCTGTTTGGCTCTGATCAAGAGCTCCTGTGGAAAGGAGCTGCAGGCTCTGGGAAAGAGCTTCTGCATGGGGGCAGAGGGAGCTGGGAAATGATCCTGCAGGGAAAAGCCTCCAGCTCCAGATGGAGATTTGGGATCTGCTCCTCCCTGAGCTGCTGGTGAGTGTTCAGGGCTGGGGCTGCCCAGGGGACAGCCAGGGGTCACTGGGCTGGAGGGAGGGCATCCAGCACGTGGGCACTGTCACCCTCAGTGTGGCATTTGCCTGTGTCCATAACAAGCAGCAGGCTCTGGGGAGGGAGCAGGGCACCAAAATAGTCAATGATTGTGAGGGCAGCAGAGCTTTGCCATTATTTGCTCTGCAGCAGGTGAAGCTCAGGCAGGAGCAGAGCCTTTAATCAAGGCCTGGTTCAGGCTGTGCCCTGCCTGGCAGGAATGTCACACTGGCAGGAGCAGGATACAGAGGAGGTGGGGAGGAATTTGGCAAAGAAATACCAGGAATTAGGGCCCAGGAGTTGCATTAACCACAGGGCAACTTGTGGGCAGCTCTCAGCAAACATTTACTGCTGGGCAGGCAGTGCCATGCTGGGAGATCCTCTCCTGCATCCCCAGGGAGCCCTGGCAGTGCCCCACAGTGTCCCTGGCACTGCTGTTTGGGCAGGGATGGATTTTCCACAGCTCCAACTCCCCACAGCCCAGACCTGCCCCAGGGCCCTGCAGGTGGTGTTTGTCTCTGGCCCAGGGGCAGGGCAGGCCCGTGGTGGTGTGGGCTCGGAGCCTTTGGGGTGCTGTTGTTATAAAATCACCACAGATCAGTCCTGGAGGCTCAGCCTGACATCCCTGAGGCGTTTCCACACAGCAGCAGCACAAAATTGGGTTGATGGGGCAGGGACTGTGGCCAGGCACTTTGGTGCTCAGGGCTGCAATCAGTCCTTTAATTTACAAGCCCTCAGGAGTGTTTTGCGATGGAGCAGTGCCATTCCATGTCCCAGGGACCACAGGCATTATTCAAAGCACTTACTGCCAAAAGGTGGAATTGAGAAGTGTGAGGCTGCAGGGCTCTCAATGAGTTTCTCTCCTGAGAAGAGGCTCTGGCTGGCTGGTTTAGCAAAAGGGAATCACTGAATGGTTTGGGTTGGAAGGGACCCTGGAGAACATCTCATCCCGCCCCCTGCCATGGGCAGGGACACCTTCCACTGTCCCAGAGTGCTCCAGGTCCCATCCAAGCTGGCCTTGGGCACTTCCAGGGATCCAGGGGCAGCCACAGCTGCTCTGGGCACCCTGTGCCAGGGCCTGCTTGCCCTCACAGGGAGGAACTCCTTCCACACATCCCACCTAAAGGTTCCTTGTGATTTTTGGTGCATTTGGCGTGTCTCCCTGGGTGCTGACCTTGTCCCTGTGTGTCCCCTCAGTGCTGCTCACAGCTGTGAACTGCTACAGTGTCAAAGCTGCCACCCGTGTGCAGGACGCCTTCGCTGCGGCCAAGCTGCTGGCGCTGGCTCTCATCATCATCCTGGGCTTCGTGCAGCTGGCAAAGGGTGAGTGCTGCTCTTTTTTCTCTTTTTGGGGCTGTGCAGGTAAAGCTGAACGAGGGGCAAAGCCCAGGAATCCAACCCCAGGTGTTCCAGAGCTTTACAAACTCCACGTTCTCTGAGGTGCTTGGGGGATGTTTCCAGCTTTGCCAAGTGCTGAGGTTTTGTATTTTATTTGTGGGATTTTGTATTTTATATCACTGCTAGGTTTGATTTCATGCTCCTGAAACCACTTACAGTCCTTCCCACTTACACAGAGACTGTGGCTTCTCCCTTTGGGGTTGCAGGGAATGAAAATGTTGGTGCTGCTGCACTGAGAAATCTCTTTGTAACGCGTGGCCTTTGCTCACAGAGAATTATCTGCATGTGCAAACCACTCTCAGTCATCTTAATCCTTCCACAAACTCCCCCTGCACATTTCCCTTCATCATGTTCCAGGTGTGCAGTGGCTCAGGCCAGCTCTGGGTCACCCAGGGACACAGAGCCCACGAGGAACAGAGAGATTGGAGCTCTCAGCTGGCACTGGCACCTGGAAAAGGAGATAAAAATGGGAAGATAAAGCAAATTTTCTGATGGTTCTGCTGGTTTGCTTCATGCACCCATAAAATCCTCTCAAAGCAGGGAGATGGTTTGTTCCAAACCCATCTGGGTTTGTTCCAAACCTGATTAACTCACAGTTAAACCAAAGTGTGGCTTTTTTGTGCAAGTTCTGTGGGAATAAACGTTTCTTGGGGAACAGTCCCATCCTTATTTGCTCAAAGGGGATAAAATCTCCAGGGAATTGTGTCCCTGCACAGGGGGTGTGTCTGTGTGTGCTCGTGGGTCTCTAATTCCTGTCCCAGCTCTGGGAGCCAGTGCTGTCTTTGCAGAATTTCTTGCTTTGTCAGAGGTTTTATTTTCTTCCAGCTCAGTGCAGACACTCAACAGGGACATTGTTTGAGGCTTATCACAAAACACACCTCCTCCCTCTGCCCAGCTCCCCAGCCTGCTCTGCTGAACCTTTTGATTCTCTCCCAGGAGGAAAAGGATAAATCATGATAAATCTCTTTTAGTTGGTTAACATTTTACCATGAAGATCTTTACAACCAGGCTTTGTTTGCAGATAGAATCTCAATTTGCATCTTCAGAATGTGCTGTTCTTTTGGCCTTTTTGGGGAGGCTGAGCCACTTTCTGCCCTGCTTCCTCAGGTGGAAATCCAGGAGATTTCCTTGTAACCAAGGAGGGATTTCTGCCTTGTTACAGTAAAAAACCCCTTCCCCTCCTGTGTCCCAGGAGTTGTTTTACTTCCTTTGAAGTTTGTTGCAGTTTCAGCTGTTTGTGGCTGTGCAGACCTTGCTGGGCAGAGAATTCCACATGATTTCTTTTCCTGCTGATCCACCTGGCAAGGAGATCAAAAGCAATTCCTGGACAGTGACACCTGTAAGCAAAGGCTTTTCTCCCTGTCTGAGCACCCAGCACTCAAACCAGACTGGATCACAGTGGGATCCTCAGCAGATCCTGCTTCCCAGTTTGTCCCAGGTGACACATTCCTGCTTCTCCAGAATCCCACAGCTGGGATTCTGCCTGGGCTCCAACCTGGATTTTATTAATCTCCTTGGGGAAATTCCAAGCTCTCTGCTAAGTCTCTGCTCCTTTCCTGCCCCTTCCTCAGCTCCCACCTGCAGTTTGCACCTTGCTTCATTTAAAGGAAGTTCAGGAAAGGTTTTGATGTCAAAAAACTAGAAATAAACATATGACATATGTTCTATCTATTTTTTCCTGTGGATGATGCCTCAGGGTTTCTGGAGTTTTTCTCTGCCCTCAGGCAGCTGGAGCAGGGATGCAGCTCCAGCCCTTGCTGTGATCTCTCACCAGCAGCTCTGCTTAAAAACCTGAAATTGGCCCTTTGGGACTTAGAGAAATAGAATTTAACACTGATTTTATACAATTGCTTTTATTGGATTTATTATCCCTTTATTTATTGTCCCTTTTCTTTATCCTGGCTGTAAAATTCCTGGTCTGTGGTGCCTCCAGGAGCTGTTTGGTAGCAGCAGCATTTTTTTCCCTGCCTCCCTTCCTTGGGCTGTCAGGGACACAGAGCAGCTCTGCCAGAGCAGCACGGGGTCAATTGAGGACAGAGCAGGCAGGTTTGACTCCAGAGCAGAGCTTAGGCTGGGCAGGAGGTTTGGGTTTAATTTGGGCTTTTTTTTTTTTTTTAATGTAAAATCATGGAATAATTTGAGTGGGAAGGAGCCTCAAAGCTCCTCCAGTGCCACCCCTGCCATGGGCAGGGACACTTTCCCCTGTCCCAGGGTGCTCCAAGCCTGGGAGGAAAGGAAGAGAGAGTCAATTTTTTCAAAAGCACCCAAATAAAGGTGGGGAAAAAAAATGTGGACTGGGAACTACCAAAATAACCCCCAGGGAGAAATACAGAGGCCAAAGGGACATTTTGTAGCAAAAGGGATTTGATAAATGAAAGCAGCACCCAGATGTCTCAAACCCCACAGTGCCAGACGTTTTCTTGCACCTGGAGTACTAAAAATGGCATTTTAAGAGCCAGGCTCTGCTGACTGAAGGTCTGAATCTTCCTTCTGGTACTTTCAGAACCCTCCCAGCAGAGTTCAGGATTTCCAGCCACAACATCACCTTTAAACAGCTTTTTACAAACAATATTGGGAAGGGGGTGGCAGAGCTGGCTGGGGTGTGCCCTGCGGCAGACCCTGGGGAGGGGTGTCCAGGGAAGCTGTCCCTGGATCCCTGGAAGTGCCCAAGGCCAGCTTGGACAGGGCTTGGAGCAGCCTGGGACAGTGGAAGGCGTCCCTGCCATGGCAGGGGTGGGATGGGATGAACCTTGAGGTTCCTTCCCGCCCAAACCACTCCAAAATTCCATGGTCAGCCTGGGACTCGAGGCTGGAGCCCGGAGCAGGGGGATGTTCCCACCAAGGACCTTCCCTGGGAGATGGACCAAACCCAATGGATGGGAACATCCCTGCCTGAGGGCACAGGGAGCTTTGCAGGGGGGCTCCTTCCTCATCCTCCCGCTCCTTCCTCATCCTCCCCTGGCTGCAGGGACAGCTGCCACACCCTGCCCCTCTAAACCACGGCAGCCTCCTGCTGCAGATTAATCAGATTAATCCGATTAATCAGGTGTCAAAGCCTTCTTCTCCTGACTCAGTCCCCTGAATTGTCCCTGTTTTCCCTCCTCGTTCGGGGTTTTGGGTGCAGACACCCCGTGCTGAGGGCCCCCTCTCCCCATGGCCGTGTTCCCTCTCCTCGCTGTTGGGGCAAGTTGAAAATATTTAATTATCCTGCGATGCTTTGTGCAGGAGAAGATTGCTGTGCTATTAAAACCAGACTAGACATGACTGGGGAGCAAATGAACGTTTTTGAAGGAAGGGCCTGAACACGCCGCGCCTCAGCCGGGCCCTCCCTCAGCCGGGCCCCGGCTGACCCGGCACAATTACCGCGGGCTTGGCAGCTGCAGGAGCCGCAAATGGGCTTTGTGTCACAGCTCGTTACCTTAATTTGGTTAATTGTAGAGCAGAGTGCGGTGGAACAGCCGGTTCAAACCAGGCTGGGGCTCTCCGGGGTGCCGGCCATGGGCAGGGCAGTGCCTGGAGCCCGGGAGGAGCCGGGATGAGCTGGGGATGCCCCCAGGCCGTGCTTGGCAGCCTCACCTGCACATTTGTAACCCTTGGTTCCAGCCAAAGGCTGCAGATCCAAAATCCTGGGGGCTGGAATTGTCCAGGCTTGAAGGATGGAGGGGCTGGGAGGTTTTGTAGGTGCTGCAGCACAGCTCTCTCCTCCTCCCCCAGCACACCCCGGCCTGCTTCACAAGGTGGGGCTGGATCAAAGGTCCAAATTAGGATCAAACCTAAATAATTACGGGATTTTTGATGAAGTGTAAATGGTTTTAAATATGAAGAGGGCAGGTTTAGATTAGATACAAGGAAGAATTCTTTTATGGTGAGATATGGGCACTCCTCTGGTTATTTAATTGTGTCCTGACACGTTGCTAAATCCATTTGACCCTAGGGCACAGAAATGGGGAATTTTAACAACTCACTGGGAGGTTTTGGGGAGCTCCAGCTCTCCAAAGGTGAGGTGGGAAGGGCAGTGAGGTGTTGGCTGCCTCAGGAGAAGGAACATTTGGCCTGAGAGGGTTTTGCCTGTGACAGACAGGGAGGATTTTGGAAGAGCTGGTGTCCAGCTATGGACAAGAAATGGAGTGGTGCTTGTGCTGCTCCCAGATGGGAGCATCCTCCTGGGTGGTGACAGTGATGATCCATCCATGGATCAGGGTGGGAACGTGGAGAGCCTGAAACCTTTGAGAAGAGATATCCTGACGGGTGTTTGATGTGCTGGAGAGCCTCCTGCTCTCCCAGTCCATCCGTTGCTGTTGCAGGCACTGTGAACAAAAATGTGTCTCTTATTCCCATAACAAAAGGCCTGGAAAGAGCCAGACTGGTAATTATTCAGGAAGGGCAGAAAATGAGGTGGGGAAAGCTGAGCCCGGGGGATGCAGGGGATCACATTCCACCCCTCCTGGTCAGCCCTTTGATTCACCTGGGCTAAATTTGGATTCTGTGCAGAACTTGCAAGGCAGGAATTGAGGTTAAACTCAGCCTTTTATCAGTCTCTGCATTTCCTGGCTCTCCTGTTGCATTCAGATGTGTTTTTAAAAAGGATTGGTGCATTTTGCTGAGGAGGATCACGGGCTCCAAGGCATCAAATTCATCCAGTACATCCCAAGGGAGATGTAGGGAAGACTTTCCTGGTGCAAGGAGCTGCTGGGAAAGAGGTGACTCCAGCAGAGAACAGCTGGGATTGGGATCTGGGCAGGAGGAGCCTTGCACACCTTGGGTTGCCCACTCTGGATGGATTCCCAGGCTGTGGAGGAGCTGCAGCTCACACCCACAGCATCCCCCTGCACTGAGATGGCTCCAGCCAGGGAAAGCAGAGAGCCTGGGGAGCAGAGAGCATTTCCCATGCTGTGATGGGGAATATCTCTCTGCCCTGGCCCAGATTCAGGAGGGAGAAAGGAGAAGGGTGCAATGCCCAGGGTGGAGAGGATCAGGATAGAGCTGGAGGTCATGGAATGAGGAGGAAGGAGGAGATGGAGCTCTCCNACGTGGAGAGCCTGAAACCTTTGAGAAGAGATATCCTGAGGGGTGTTTGATGTGCTGGAGAGCCTCCTGCTCTCCCAGTCCATCCGTTGCTGTTGCAGGCGCTGTGAACAAAAATGTGTCTCTTATTCCCATAACAAAAGGCCTGGAAAGAACCAGACTGGTAATTATTCAGGAAGGGCAGAAAATGAGGTGGGGAAAGCTGAGCCCGGGGGATGCAGGGGATCACATTCCACCCCTCCTGGTCAGCCCTTTGATTCACCTGGGCTAAATTTGGATTCTGTGCAGAACTTGCAAGGCAGGAATTGAGGTTAAACTCAGCCTTTTATCAGTCTCTGCATTTCCTGGCTCTCCTGTTGCATTCAGATGTGTTTTTAAAAAGGATTGGTGCATTTTGCTGAGGAGGATCATGGGCTCCAGGGCATCAAATTCATCCAGCACATCCCAAGGGAGATGCAAGGAAGACTTTCCTGGTGCAAGCAGCTGCTGGGAAAGAGGTGGCTCCAGCAGAGAACAGCTGGGACTGGGATCTGGGCAGGAGGAGCCTTGCACACCTTGGGTTGCCCACTCTGGATGGATTCCCAGGCTGTGGAGGAGCTGCAGCTCACACCCACAGCATCCCCCTGCACTGAGATGGCTCCAGCCAGGGAAAGCAGAGAGCCTGGGGAGCAGAGAGCATTTCCCATGCTGTGATGGGGAATATCTCTCTGCCCTGGCCCAGATTCAGGAGGGAGAAAGGAGAAGGGAGCAATGCCCAGGGTGGAGAGGATCAGGATAGAGCTGGAGGTCATGGAATGAGGAGGAAGGAGGAGATGGAGCTCTCCCCCAACACAGGGCAGCTCCACCTCCCTGGCAGAGGTTTGGAGCAGCCCCATGAGTGAGAGGTGCTCCAGGAGGCCGATGGTGCTGCAGAAGAATCCTTCTTTCCCAGCGCTGGGAAGATGAGTGGGAGCTGTTCCAGGGCCACAGTTGTCACCCAGCCTCTGCAGCAGTGGCACAGGGAGGGAGAATTTCCAGAGTGAGGCAGGAAGAGAGGCCATCCAGAGGGAAAATTGCTGCTGGTGGAGCATCCCTGAGCGTTTCCAGCAGCACCTCCTGGGTGCCCTGTGCCGAGGGGTGAAGGGTTAAGCTGCAGGCCCTGCTGACTGCCTTGTGATGCAGTTGCTGGGGTGATTAGGAGAGCTCTGTGCCCTGAGAGGAATCACATGGGCTCCCCCTGGGTGCAGAGGTGCCCCTCTGGATCCCACCACATTCCCTGCGCTCCGTCTGGGAGCGTGGCTCTGCCATCCCTGTCCCACAGCCAGCCCCTCCATCAAAGACAGGGAACAAAACAACTGCAGAGCATTTGAAAGCAAAATAAATAAACCTGGGGCTGCTCAGGGGGAGCTGGGACCAGAGGCACAATCAAATCTTCTATTTCTGGCGTTTTCTTTCAAAAGCAGATCCACAACAGGAACTTTTGATCATTAGGCCCTAAAGAAGGTGACTTCTGATATCCAAACCCCCAGAACCTGACTTCCCTCAATCAAAGGGATTGCCACAGGCTTCTGCTTTATCAGGTGGCTGGTGGGACTGGAGGAAATCCTGGGTTTCTGGGGGGTTTGGGTGGCTGGTGGAAGTGCAGGAAATCCTGGGGCTTTATCGAAGGCCAGCAGCCTCGAGTTGAGAGGACAATGTGACGATCTCTGTTTGCAAAGCATCTTCCAGCAGGAAGGTCCCCAGGATGTCTCTGGGACATCACCTTGGTGACAGCACGTCGCAGCGTGAGAAAGTTTGGAGGAGTCAGTCCTTGTTTGAGATGAGCTTTTGGGCTCATCATCTGGGGATGAACCCAGCTGGGCTGATCCCTGGAAAACTGGAGGGAAAACGTGCTCAGCACAACCCAAAAAGCAGCAGGGTGATGGTTAAAATCATTTAATCCTAAGAGCAGCTCTTGCCTCCAGCTTTCTCTGGAGGCCTTTGGGGTTCAGAGCCCGTGGCACTGAGTGTGGGGTTTGTGTCCTGCAGGTGGTGCAGCAAACCTGGCCCCTGACAGATCCTTCGAGGGCACCAGGGTGGACGTTGGGAACATCGTGCTGGCTCTCTACAGCGGCCTCTTTGCCTACGGAGGATGGTAAGGCACAGCCCTCTCTCCCTTCCTTCCACACTGAGCTCCACTCCAGCTCCAATTCCAAACTGAAGCTCCTGCAGCCTCCTTTGGCAGTCCTCTGAGCACCTGCTGCTCAGTTTGCTGTGGAAACAGGCCACTTGTAGGCATCCTCAGCATGGAATGATTTGGGTTGGGAGGGACCTTCAGGATCATCCCATGGGCAGGGAGACCTCTCACTATCCCAGGTTGCTCCAAGCTCCGTCCAGCCTGGCCTTGGACATCAGCCATCCTAAGTTTTCCCACAGGATCAGTGCCTGTGCCCCTCCTGGAATCCCTGTGCAGATGAGTTAAACTGGAGGGTTTCATTTAACCAGAATTAACCCCTGTCCTTTTGAAATTACAGGAATTACTTGAATTTTGTGACAGAGGAGATGATAAATCCCTACAGGTAGGTGTGAGTCCTGGCGTGACCTCCCTGGGGAAAAAGCTGCTGTTTTGGGGAAGCCCCTTCCTCGTGTGTTTAACAGAGGAGGAAGCCAAGGTCTTCATCTGGAAAAAGAGAAAACAAGATGAATTAATGACCTTCCCCCTCCTGGAATCAGGGAAAGGGAGCAATGATCCCTGCAGGAGCAGGGCTGTTGTTTTCCCTGCTCTCCCGTGCCGTGTTATCAGCGCTGGGAGAAATCTCTGCTTCCTTGGCCTGACACCTCTGTGAGTTATGGGCCAGGAAAGAGCACTCAGGGCTTTATTGCTGCCTTGGTTCAACTCCCACTGAGCATTTGTGCTGCTCTCCATGTGTTTGTCCCGTGCTCTTCCCATCCTGTTGAGCAAGAGCTGCTTCCTGCTCTGCCCGGGGTTGTTTGGGGCCCTCAGCAGAGCAGGGCAGTGCTGAGAAATCCCTTCTGCTCCTGGGAGCTGCTGGGAGCTGAGGCTCAGGGGCACTTTTGTGCAAGAGCCCATCCTGGCTGACCCAGAGGGTGCTGTGGTCCTGCTGGGAAGCACAAGGCTGGATCTGCCCCTTCCCAGACAAACAGCAAAAGGAGGGCTGTGTTTTGCAATTATTTTCATGTCTGCTGGATGCAGTTGTGGTATTTGACTCTGCTCCTGCAGCCTGGAGCTCTGCTGGAGCAATTAGAGTGGCACCAAGCAGGGTTTCCTTTTGCACTTTCCCTTCACAAATTAAGTTAAACTGTTGGGAAAGGCAAATTTGTACCAGTACAGGCTGTTCACAGACCTACTTAGGCTGTGCCTGAATTCCTTTTCTTTGAGTTCCCTCAGTCCAGACAGCTGAGTTTAGGTAGAGCCTAAAACTGCCCAGTGCACCCCTGAGATTCCCATCTCCCCCAGGAATCCCCCCAGCACAAGGGAGCTCCTTTGCCCAGAGAGAATCCCTGGGCTGGTGCCACTGGGTGTTTTTAATGAAAAGTTTTTAGTTAATTTTAATTAAAAATCTTGGATTCCTGCTTGCCCAGGCACCCAGGACCTCTCCATGCAAAAAACCCTTTCTGCCATCATCCTTCCCTCTCCATCTGCAGCCTCCAGGCTGTTCAGGGCCCACACAGTCCTTAAGGCTGGAAAAGACCTTTAGGACCATGAACCAGCATCATGTTCACCTCTAACCATGGCCTCAAGTGCCACATCCATGTGTTTTTTGAGGGATGGGGACTCGCCCTCTGTTCCCTTGTGGATATCCCCTCTCCTGTGGGAGCAGTGTGTGCCTGGACACCAGAAAAGCCAGAGAACAGAGCAGCTCAAAGCTCAGGAGGGTGGCGATCCCTGGGATCAGCAGCTCCCTGCTGTGAGCTGCTCCAGGACAAGGGATGTTTGTTTTCCTAGAAACCTGCCCCTGGCTATCATCATCTCCCTGCCCGTGGTCACCCTGGTGTACGTGCTGACCAACCTGGCTTACTTCACCACGCTGAGCACCCAGCAGATGCTGCAGTCCGAGGCCGTGGCCGTGGTAAGATCCTGGCTCATCCCAGGGCAGGTGAAATCAGCCCTGGAATCACTGCACACACCTGCTTTGTTCCAGGCTGGTCAAGGCTGCTGGCAGAAACCCTGGTGTAGAGCAGGAGATAAAGAGCAGCTGGGACTGGAGCAGGGAAGAGCAGTGTGATCCTGAGGGGATTCTCCTGGGCACCAGAGAGGGTGGCACTCAGTGCTGCTCTTCATTCTGAGCTAGGGAAGGTTGCTGCTGGCCTTGTGACTGCCCATCAGTTACCAGAGCTTGATATTTGTGGGGAAAGGTCACTCAGTCAACACTGAGCTGGATTGTTCTCTCTCCGTGTCTTCCTTGTTTTAATTAAGAGAGAAAGATAATACTTCTATTAGTTCAAATGCCAGTGTGGTCAGGAACGCTGGTGGCTTCAGAAAGGAGGAGACCTTGCAGACTGAGCCTGACCAGGATTGTTCAGGGCTTCAGGGGGAATCTCCCAGCCCAGGATGAGCTGAGCCCCTCGGGTGACACCACTCCCTCCCTTGGGTTGGGACCTAGGCCCTGCTCCAGCCACAGCCTGTGCTGCAGGGAATCCTGGAATGGTTTGGGTGGGAAGGGACCTGAAAGCTCATCCCTCCCCTCCACCTGCCATGGGCAGGGACACCTTCCACCATCCCAGCTTCTCCAAGCCCTGTCCAGCCTGGTCTGGAACAGCAGAGGCTGGAAATCAATCCCATAGTGTTGGTGCAAGCCTGCAGTGGAGCAGCACAGGCTCAGCTGTGACAAGAAGCTGCAAGGGCAGGTCCCTGCCTGTCCCCAGGGCTGGGTCCCAGCTCCTGACTCAGCACTTGGCAGGAGCTGCTGTCTGAGTTTCCTCACAGTTTCCGTTTGGTCTTGAACTTTCTGATAGCTGGTGGATAAATGTCGTGTCCTGGCCCCGAGGGAAGGGCTGGCTGCTGGTGTTTTAGCAATTCCACAATCTGCTTTTTCAGGAAAGGGGAATATGGGAAACTCCATCACAGCTTCAGCACTGAGCTGGGGCATTTGTTGAGATTTCTCCAAATATTCTTTGAAGGCAGCTCTGAGTTTTTTGGGACATTGGGAGTATGAAATGTCTCTTGTTGTCTCCCATTTAGGATTTTGGGAACTACCACCTCGGTGTCATGTCCTGGATCATCCCTGTCTTTGTTGGGCTCTCGTGCTTTGGGTCTGTCAATGGATCTCTTTTCACTTCTTCCCGGTAGGTTCCTTGCTCAATCCTGTGGGTTTTGTTTACAAGCTGTGCTCAGTTCCTCATCCTTTGGAGTTCTCCTCCAGAGGGTGGCTGTGGGCAGACACAAAGTCTGGACGGCCTGGAGGCCACGTGGGGAATGCAGGAAGACAAAGTCAGACTTTAAAACCAGATTAAAGGCAACCTTTCAGTGGTCTCAGTCTTCTGTTCCTCAGGCAAAGTCCTGGTGAGGTCAATAAACCAAAACCAGA
Source organism: Chloropsis cyanopogon (assembly GCA_013400585.1). Taxonomy (NCBI): domain Eukaryota; kingdom Metazoa; phylum Chordata; class Aves; order Passeriformes; family Irenidae; genus Chloropsis; species Chloropsis cyanopogon. The sequence goes on from WEZZ01003989.1 coordinate 301,753, forward strand.
CGCAGGCGCAGGGCCCGGGGCTGCTGAGAAAGTTCCTTTCATGAGAAGCAGAAAGTTGGGAAACTTCAGGGGTGAGAATCCCTCGGGAAGGGGAGAAAGGCTGGACAGGGGCAGGACTGAGATGGTTCTGGCTCTGACACATCCCTGGGTTGCCTGAGGAGTCACTTAATTGCTGTCCCTGGAGAGCAGGATAAAAAATCCATCCTTCCTGCATTCCTTGGCCATCTCCAGCCTCCCTGTGAGTCAGGGACTGGTGTTCCAGTCCTGGTGTTCCAGTCCTGCCTCAGGGCTGAGCTGGGGCTGGCCCCACTCGTTGTGTGCTGAACCCAGAGCCGTGCAGGGCTGTGTCTGCACTTGTGTCCCTGTCTGTGTCCCCTCCCAGGCTGTTCTTCGTGGGATCCCGAGAGGGGCACCTGCCTTCCATCCTGTCCATGATCCACCCCCGGCTGCTCACCCCCATGCCGTCCCTCGTGTTCACGGTGAGCCCTGGGGCCGGGCTGGGGGTGGGGCAGGGCTGGGATCCCACTGGAATGGAGCCACAGCCATTCCTGCATGTGCCCACAGGAGATGGACCCTTCCCCTTCCCATCATGTCCTCATTGTCCACTTCTGTCTGGAATTCCCATCCCTGGAGGTGTCCAAGGCCAGGCTGGACAGGGCTTGGAGGAACCTGGGATAGGGGAAGGTGTCCCTGCCCATGGCAGGAGGTTGGAACTAGAGGTCCTTTAAGCTTTGAGGTCCTTCCAACCCAAACCATTCCATGATCCTATGAAATGGTTCCAGGCACCAATTGAAAATAGCTGAAATAAGTAAAAACTAGTCAATGTGATCCCTTTCCTGGCAGGCATTTCCTCTAAACACCCCTGTTTAGTGTTGTAACAGAGGTGGTTTTGCCTGCTCCCTTTCCTAATGGCCTTTTCCCTGGATTCAGTGTGTCATGACCCTGCTCTATGCCTTCTCCAACGACATCTTCTCAGTCATCAACTTCTTCAGCTTCTTCAACTGGCTGTGCGTGGCCCTGGCCATCATCGGGATGATGTGGCTGCGCTACAAGAAGCCGGAGCTGGAGAGGCCCATCAAGGTGAGCACGGGGTGGGCACTGCCAGGGACCCTCCCCAGCTCCCTTCCCAGCCCCAGGGGAGGCTCAGCTGCTGGTCCTGCGTGGAAAAGGGGCTGGGATTGTTGTGTTGTAGCTGAAGGAGGTGTCCCTGCTGCTGAATCTGTGCAGGAGCACAAAGAGCTGCCTTGGGGACAGCACAGTGAGGGAGCTCTGGGTGACAGGGACAGGGCTTTGTGGTGGCATTGCTCTCCATGAGTACCAGGACAGATCCCAGGCTCTGCTCTCAGTGTAACACTCTGTACCCCCCTGGAATTCCCCTGAAATAGTTTCCTGCTAAAGCAGCCGGCCCTGTGCCGAGCTCCGTCCCCAGTGTCCTTGGCCAGCTTGGCAGCCCCGTGTCCCATCTGGGGGGAGGCCAAGATCCTGTCAGCCCCTGCTGCCTCTCCCCTAAAAGCTGTTTTTCCCTCATCCCACAGCACATTCGGGTCCATGCCGGGCAGCAGCACCCACAGGGAGACAGATCCACGGGCCTGGACTGGTGCCTTCCCAAAGGGAATCTTCCCTGGCTGTTCCCTTAAGTTTTGGGGTTTTCTTCTCAAAGCTGGGCTGCTCTGGTGGGTGCCCTGCTTGGAGTCCCCTGGGAAACAGCCCCAGCTTGTGCTGTGCCTCTGCTGGCTTCGGTGTTTGGTGCTGATGATTTGGATATGGAATTACGGAATTATGGAGCTGAGGTCCAAAAAGGTCCTGAGAAAGGCTCTTGGCCATGGGGGAACAGTAATTCTGTGCCTTCCAGGCTGGATAAACTCCTGGAAAGCCTCCCCTGGCACATCTCCTAAGCTGTCCCTTGCTCCCTGCTCAGGTGAACATCTGCCTGCCTGTCTTCTTCATCCTGGCCTGCCTGTTCCTCATCGCCGTTTCCTTCTGGATGACGCCCATGGAGTGTGGGATTGGCTTTGTCATCATCCTCAGTGGGATCCCCATTTACTTCTTCGGGGTCTGGTGGCAAAACAAGCCCAAGTGGATTCTCCAAGGCATCTGTGAGTATCCCCAGGGAGGAGCAGCTTTGGCTCCCAGAAAGTTTCCCAGTGCTGTGCTGCAGCTGGCAGCGCTGGCTCTCCTCCCTCTGGAGGAGCTTCCACAATCCTGGCTCTGCTCCATTCTTCTTTCACGGGAACAAGTTTATCCTGATGATTGCCATGTGTGCCAAGCATCCAAAATGCATCCTGGTTTGCAATAATGGCAAAGTTTGAGACCAATATCATGTTTTTGGGGGTCTTTAATCCTGCCAAAGAGGTTGTTAGCAGCAGAGCAGAATTCCCTGCTCCTGGAAGAGCCCAGGGCCAAGCCTTTGCTCAGCAAAGAATCCCTTCCCAGTAATGTAGGAAGGATTGAGCACAGCTGGCCTCAGTTTGACAGCTGAAAATCCACAATTAGTCCCAACCCATGGCTTAGGCAGTGCTAACATTTGGGATCCAGGCAAAGCTTTCCTTGGAGCACAGGGAAGGGAAGCTCCCCTGGATGTTTTCTCTCAGGTTTATTTTTAAGGTATCTGCTCCAAGCTTTTGCACCAGCTGCCACAAGGCCAGGGGTGTGTTTGGAGATGGAGAGGCTGTGCTTGGCACACAGAACCTCAACAACTGAGCCCAGAAAGTCAATCCCCAAATAACTGAGCTCAGCAGCTGCCTCCCGGCTCTCCTGCAAGGGGCTGACCTAGAAAAGCAGGCAAGGAGAAGTGCCCAGCCTTAGCTGGGTGTTTGATGAGGAAAAAAAAAGCTTTCAGCAGCACTCAGCACTCATTATTCTTCTTTTCCCCCTGTCTCTCTCTCTCTCCTTCTGTCCCACACTCACTTTTTTATCCTGGGTATTAGGCTCAGTTCCTGGAAAAGCCATTTTTGCAATGCCTGGGTGGTAAATTACCATATTCATTGTTTTTCTCCACCAAAGGATTGTAAGGAGAATACTGAAAATATTCTGGCAACAGACAGTGATAATCCTGCAAATGTCCAGTGAGAAACACAGGAACTTGCAATGTGATTTATTGATACATTGCAGATAATCTGCTCACCTCCAAGAGAATATTTCAAGCCTTCAGTTGTACTTGGGCTCAGGGTGGGGAGGCTGAGGGCTCAGCCCTTCCCTCATGGACCCAGGTTCCTGCTGGGGCTGATCCCTGACCTTTCCTTTGCTTTCTCTGCAGTCTCTGCCACCGTGATGTGCCAGAAGCTGATGGAAGTGGTTCCCCAGGAATCCTAGGCAGGACAAGCAGGGACTCTGAGCTCGAGGAAACGCACAAGGTTATTCTGAGATGACACAAGGATCCAACCCCTCACTCCTGAATCCCAGGCACTGGAGCTGCCTCCTGCTGCCACCACGGCCCCAAGGCTCTGCTCACCTCCTGCAGCCCCTGCAGCCCCACCCAGCCCTGCAGAGCAGCCAGAGAAGTCCTTGGTACGAGCCAGGAGGAGGAATTCCAAAGGGCAGTTCCAGAGGGGTGCTGCCTGTGCCCTCTGTGTGTGTGGGGGGGCTGTGCTTGGCTCTGGGGGGCTCCTTTGCTTTGGCTCTGGGATCTGCTGGAGCCTGCTTTGAGTGTTCAGAGTGCCTGGGGTGGGCTGGGGCTGCCACAGAGCCCTGGGGGGGTCCTGAGCTGCCTTACCTGGCCCAGGTGTGGGGTGGGAAGCAGAGGTTGGCTGATGTTGGCTCACTCCCCCAAACTCACACCCCCACGTGCTGCTGGACACTGGCAGTGCTGGTCACTGGGACAAGGCAGAGCAGGATCAGTGACCTGGGGGGCCTCATCTGAGTGTCACTGTGTTCCTCACTCGGGGCCCTGCCACCCTTTGGATTTGGATCCCCACCCTCAGATCCAAGGCAGCTCCTGCTGCTGAGCCAGTCCTCCAGGCTGCTCTTCCCCACAGTGCCCATCCCTGGCAATGAGCACTGAGGGGGAATTCCTGCTGAGAAAGCCAGGAGCTGCAGGCAGCAGAAGGCCAAGTCCTTGGCTTGCTCATTCCATGCTTTTCTGTGCCAGGCTTTCATCCAGCATGGGATGAGCAGCTCCGTGCTCTCTCTCCTCATGGCCCTGCTCAGGGAGCCATGTTTGCCCCTAAACCATCTGCAGACAGGAATAAAGGGTGGGGATTGCCCTGGCACATTCCCTGGGGTCTCTCCATGCCCTGCCTGGCGCTGTTCCCTTTGTCCTGCTGTGTTTCCTCTGGAATGTGCCACGGAGATGGGACCAACTGGGTCTGGGGTGTGGAGACAGGCAGATGTCCTGGCTGGCTGGAGCCACCCTGGGCTGCTGGAGATCATGGAATGGCTGGGTAGGAAGGGACCTTACAGCCCATCCAGTGCCACCCCTGCCATGGCAGGGACACCTTCCCGGGGTGCTCCAAGCCCTGTCTAACCTGGCCGTGGACACTTGCAGGGATCCAGGGGCAGCCACAGCTGCTCTGTGCCAGGGCATCCCCACCTCTGAGCAATGAAAGTGAGTTCTGCTCTAAGGAGCAGGGCCTGGGCCTGATCCTCCTTCGTGCATCAGGTNTTCCCTGGGGTCTCTCCATGCCCTGCCTGGCGCTGTTCCCTTTGTCCTGCTGTGTTTCCTCTGGAATGTGCCACGGAGATGGGACCAACTGGGTCTGGGGTGTGGAGACAGGCAGATGTCCTGGCTGGCTGGAGCCACCCTGGGCTGCTGGAGATCATGGAATGGCTGGGTAGGAAGGGACCTTACAGCCCATCCAGTGCCACCCCTGCCATGGCAGGGACACCTTCCCGGGGTGCTCCAAGCCCTGTCTAACTCGCCCCTTGGACACTTGCAGGGATCCAGGGGCAGCCACAGCTGCTCTGTGCCAGGGCATCCCCACCTCTGAGCAATGAAAGTGAGTTCTGCTCTAAGGAGCAGGGCCTGGGCCTGATCCTCCTTCGTGCATCAGGTCTGGCTTGATGAGATCCCACCACCATCTCCCATTCCAGGAGCAATCCCTGAGCACAATCCATGATCTGCATGTGAAGTCGTGGGTGGTGCCATCCCATCCCTGAGCACACCCAGAGTTCCTGTAGTTCCTGAGTAGTCAGCACTGTCCCCTCAGGGGCACGTTGCTTTCTTTGGTCCAAAGTGTCACCTTCTGGAAAGCTGCAGTTCCTGCACCATTCCCTCATCGTGCCTCCGTGCTCTAACACCACTTGGAATTCTGATCTTTTCCCCACTGGAGCTGCTTTGCTGTCTCTGTTGCAGATCTTTGTGCTCGTGCTTTGTGCAGGTGGCTTGGTGAACTATTTCCCCTTTTTTTGTGGACTTGGCCGTTGGGAAGCTCCGGGAGCTGTCGCTTCCCGCTGGATTCTCCTCGTGGCAGAGTTCTTTGGGATCAGGGGGCGTTAAGGACACACCATGGTGCTCACTCAGGCTTTGTCCTGGGGAGTTCTGCAGCCCTGCAGGTTGTGTTGGGGCAGGGGCAGCTCCTGCCCAGCCGTGTGGCCGTGTCCAGCTGCAGCTCCACATCCCACTTTGCCAGCTCTGTGTCCTGCTCCCAGGCAGGAGCAGGGGAGACAATCAGCTCTTTATTCCATGGCAGCTGGGCTGGAGATTCCCAAATCAGCTCAGTGACAGTGTGGAGATTCCTAATGACAGTGTGGAGATTCCCAATCCAGCTCTCTGGGAGCTGAGTTAATCCATGAGGATTTGCAGCTGGTTTGGGAATATCCAGAGGGCAGAGGCCAAGGTTTTTGGCCAGTGCAATGAGTTGGAACATCTCAGATCCAGTGCCTGGGGAGAGGCTTTGCCATAAATAAGGTCGTGAATGGCAAAACCTGAACTCGAGTTTTGGCTTCTTCCAGCTGAAGGCTGAGATGGTTTTGAGCAGTGATGGGAAATCCTGCTAGACCTGTTCCATGGAGAGGGGACCTCAGTCTGTCACCTGCCACTCAAGCTGCAGGGTTTTTTGGCTCTGAGGTCTCAGGGAAGCTCCTGCAGGGCCTGGGTTCAGCGTGGGGACTCTCAGTCCCAAAACTCAGCAGCAGAATTCCTTGGAATGCAAAGCAGAGGCATTGGAATCTCAGCCACCTCAACTCAGAGTCAGCTGGCACCAAGGGCCCTCCACAGAGAGCTCAGGACTGGGGCCAGACCTCCCAAAGGTTGGTGTGGACACATTGTCCATCAGGTGATGACCATCATAGTGTCCTGGTGACCCTTTCACACTGGTTTGAAAGAGGAGCTGTCACACTAAGAAATATTTTTTAAGCAATCAATGGATTTTAATTAAATCCTTAAGTGGCTTACTTTGCTTTTCGTGGATTTCCATGATTTTCACTTGCTGCTGAAGATCTTGTACTAACCTGAGGCTCTGACACTGATCCCACATTCGTGGGCATCTCATCAGCATCTCCTTGGCAATAGAGGTTTAGGAAAAAACTGAACCAGGTACCAGCACAGAGCCACAAAAAGGCTGAATTTGGTCAGCCACAGCTCACATCTCAAAGTTTGTCTGCCAAAAAGCTGATTTCTTTCACCCTGGAGTCATTGATCCCCCCAAGCTGCCCTCCACCAGAGCTTGGTGATGCAGCTGGAAGAGCTTGGGTTGGTTTTTCCTGGAGGTTTGGGAGATAATGAGGGAAGGGGTAAAACGGAATTTCATTTTAGAAAGCAAAGACAAAAAGGAGTTTCTGCAATCATAGAAATGGCTGTCACAGCCCCTGCTGTCCAGCGTGGCAGCTTTTCCCTTGGATCAGCAACATCTGCCCTCAGCTTGTGCTCTTCTGATGGATTTGGGCACGGAAAGAGAGAACTCATCCCTGGGAAAGACATCTCTGGCTGCTTGTTTTCCTCAAAGGTGGAGTGAGATGTGTCAGGGAGGGCAGGGGGAGCGACAGAGAGTTCCCAGAGTTTCCCACCATTCCCAGCACTGCAGGGGGGATTTTTCCTGGTTTTTTTCTCTTGTGCTCTTTGGAGCCTGTGGTCAGTCATGGAGGGAGATGGACCCTCCCCACAAGGACCTTGCAACCACAGGAGGTTCCACAGGAATCTGTTCCATTGCCAGCTCCCTGCAGGTCCAGCTGGAGCTGCTTTGTCCATGGAATTCAGGTTGGAAAAGACCTTGAAGGTCACAGAGCCTGACAGCAGTGCCACGATCCCGTGCTCCTTGAACTGACCCCAGCTTCCAATTCTTGCTCCTCTCCAGTTGTTTTTGAGTTCAGGCTCCCAGGCTGGCAGTTGTTTGGGGTGTTCACAGAATTGCATCCTGCAGGGATTGCTAAACAGAGCAGGAGCTGCTGGCCAGGCACTTCTATACCCCTTGGGCTCCTCTCTCTAAATGAACCCTTCTCCAGCTGGGAGGGGAACCAGCCCTGCAAGAACCAGGGGGATTTATGTCATTCTGGTGGCTTTTTAATGATTTTTTAAATTTAAACTTCCTGCAGGATTTGCAGTGTTTTCCATCTCAGACACCGTGTTCTGGTAAACAGGCTTTTGTTTGGAACGGCCCCCTCGGTGGCCACGGAGTTCAAAGGGACTCTGGCTCAGTTGAACAAACTTTAAAGGTCCTTCAGCTGGATTGAAACTCCTGGGAAGTGGCTTTGTTGTTGTCCAAGTCCTCTCCCAGTGGGTGGCTCAGGCAAGGGAATAAATCTGGCTCCTCCAGGGGCTGCTCCGTGGTGGGTCTGGGCAGGGGCAGTGGGGCTGTGACTTCCCAGCCCTGGAGAGATATTCCAGTGGCAGAGTCCTGGGCTGGCTGCAGGGAATCCCAGGGAATGCTTCAGACCAGTCTGGGAAGGTACCTGTGCCTTCAGCCGAGGCCACAGCGCTCTCAGGCTTTAACAGAAAATCAAATTACAGAACAAATCCATGAGGAAACTGCCAGACGTGTTCCTTACACAACTCTCTGCCTGCCTGGGGCTGTTCCCCTGGGATGGCAGCTTTTCCTCCTCCACTCTGCAGCCTCATGCCATGGAATTGGGAAAGGGCTGGAACCAAGCAGCTCCTGGAGCTTGGGAAAGGGCAGCCCCAGGGCAAGGCGGCTCCGGGCTGGTGCCGAGCTCTGGGATGAGCCAGAGCCAGCCAGGCCTGGCTGCCACGCAGGGAGATCCTGCAGGGATGGGAACCTGATCCCTGATCCCTGCAGGGGTGGGATTCTGATCTCTGCAGGGATGGGAATCTGCTCCCTGATCCCTGCAGGGATGGGAACCTGATCCCTGATCCCTGCAGGGATGGGATTCTGATCTCTGCAGGGATGGGAACCTGATCCCTGATCCCTGCAGGGATGGGATTCTGCTCCTTCATCCCTGCCACAAGATCCCAGGAGACCTCAGTGCTGAGGGAAGCTCCAGTGGCTCCTTGAGGAGCTACACCCAGGGTTTGCCTGGGCTCCAGTTCTTCCCAGTTGGAACTGGAACTGGGTTGGGAATGTGTGGAGGATGCTGCTGGTGCAACCCAGAGCTCCCAGTTTGATGATGCAGTGGTAGGAAAGTGGCTCAGGGTTGGTGATCCCAAAGGATCCCATATCCAGAGGATTATTCCATACTTCCCCCCACCCCATTCCTTGCCTGAGAAATGGTGTTGCTTCCTCCAGCTGTGGAAGTGGTAATGAGTAAAAATAAAAAGTATTTTTTTAAACACTGAATTAATTCCTAAACTGCCTAAAAGAGACTTTATAGCTACACCTGAGTTCTTTCCCAGGGCTGATCCCTCATCCCAGGGCTGGCTGCGCTGGGACCGACGGGACACAGGGAAAAATTCCTGATTTGTTCAGAGCACAGGGGGAGGTCTGTGTCCCACCAAAATCCTTGGAGAGGGAGGATCCTGAGTGGTTCCCAGACCTCACTCCCACCCTCAGAACAAAGGGAGGGTGACCTTCACTCCTGGTGAAGAATCTGACTTTTCTGAGACACTTTGCTTTGTATTTTTGTTGTTTATTTTTTTTTTAAACATGGGGAAAAAAGGCTCTTAACACACACAAGAAAACCTGGATCTGATCTCCAATTTTGTTATATTTGGTTGCTTTAAAAAGCCTGTTTTTACTAATTTAAATATTGCTGTAGATGACACTCTATTTATTTGAAAGGGGTAAATATCTTTTAGTCTTAATTCTTCTCCAGTAAGCACTGTGTATTCCCAACCTTTGTGTTCCTGGCAGCGCAGCAATTCCACTGACTGAGGGCTGGGCAGCCAGCAGCTCCTGAATCCAATGGCCTTGGACAACAAGATGTGTCTTGCAATGTTGTTTTCTTTTTTTTTTTTGGTATTTCTTGATTCTTTTATGTCTGTGGTTTAACAAATCTGTTCAATGTTTGGGTTGTTCTATGTTTTGGGTTGTTTTGTTTTGTTTTTTTAACAAAGAAAGCTGAATTACAACACTCTGGTTGCTGGTCTTTGCCTCGAAAAGTTTTCTTTTTCCATGATTATCCCACACCCATCAGCACCTGGGTTTCCAAATACTCCTCTTGCAGCTGGATTTAGGAGCATCCATGACACCATATTCATCCTCCTTTTTTAGATTCTAGTTCTTTTTCCTCAGGTTAAAACTAAGAGAGTGGGAAAGTGGGAGAGCTGGGGTGGGATCAGACTCCTGCTCCACACATTGCCCACAGATCACCCCTGGTGCCACTGTGCCCTCCCAGAATCCTGGAGTGCTTTGGGTAGGAAATGACCTTAGAGCTCCTCTTGTTCCCACCAGCCCAGCTTGCTCCAAGCCCCTTGAGCACTCCCAGGGATGGAGCAGCCACAGCTGCTCTGGGAAACTCCTCCAGAGAACGGACGTGGATTCATCAGTGGTGCCACCGTGGCAGAGGAAGGATCCTGGAGGGTTTCTCCTGGGAAGGACTCCTGGAGTGGGAGCCACACGTGGCCCCAGCACTGTCCAGACACATCCCCAGCTCTGCTCTTGTGGCTGCTGGGCTTTGTCCCGGGGGCTGGAGGTGATGGGAGAGGGCAGGCGTGGGAACACATCCCTCTGGAACGCACACAGGGAGCAAGGCTGACATTTGCTGACATTTTCCCACCCTCAGACCAAAGCCAGGATATTTTTCTCCCCAAACCCAGGAGCTCCTGTGTGGGAGGGCCGTGGAGAACACAGGGAATGCCACCAAGGAAGGGTGAGCCCTTGGAGCAGCAGGTGGGGATGTCCCAGGACTGCAGGGAATTGCAAAAACCATAAAACTGTTGTTCCTTTGAAGATTTGTGTGGAAGATGAAAGGCCCTAAATCTGTTTGGGTTGGGAAGAAGCTGCTGAAGGCTGGGGTGTGACACGGGCCGGGAACAGCTTCAAGGGTGCACAGATAAATCAAAACAAGGAGCTGACAGGGAATTGTGGCTGGAACTAATAAAGGGATCTCGGAGGGAAATAAATTCATACAGTGAAAACGAGCTCCAGGTACGAGGAAAACTGGAGAAAAGGAGAATTGATGTTGACAAACTTCCTTGCAGCAAAGTAACACCCAGCAACAAAATTGTTCCTTTAATACTGAGGCAATGGAACTGCCTGAAGGGATTTTTTTTACCATTTTTAAAAGAAGTTGCTGGTTTTAAGCTGCAAAGCCATGAAATAAAGGTGTCTCTCCAGGTGATTTTGCTGGAGATTTATTTAATTAATTTATTTTTTAGGTGTCAGAGCTCAGCAGCACAGGATTTTTGGAAAAATGGCTGTTAAACCCTTGAGATGTTGCAATATTCCAGGAGTGTGGTGTGCTCCACTTTGGAGCTGTTTCCTGGCTGCTTTGGCCATCTCCAGGAGCCTGCTCTGCATTTCAGTGAGGGCATTTCTGCTCTGGCTTGCCCAGAAGAGCAGGGGCTGCCCCTCTGCACTTGTGTAACCAGCGGGAGCTGCAGGGAGGGAGGGAGCCCTGCACCCCCCAGAGCAGAAGTCAGGTCTGGGCACCTCAGGAATTCGGGAGCTTTGTGCTGTGATGAGCTCCTGCGTGTTGGATCTGGGAGCAAGAAGCCATCAGCTCAGCTAAAAGACAATTCCAATGTCTGCAGGGGCCGTGGTGCCTGTGCCAGGAGCAGGGTGGGGGTGAAGCTCCTGCTCAGCCGCTGGGATTTCAGCCCTGCCATGTGGTGGAGAATATTCCAAACGCTCCTGGGGCCTGTGAGGACCTGAAGGAGATTCCTGCTGGCCCTGGCTTCCAGCAGCCAAAAGGCAAGAATTACTATTGCTGGTTAAAATTTTTTCTTGAGAAGGAACATTTGTGGATGGAAAAACCCTTCTGCCCCTTGTTAATATTTGTTTTCTTCAAGTACCTCCAATATTTTCTAGAAAATCCAGAAGCCTGGTATCACCTAGTGGCTCTAAAGCCTGTGGAATCTTTCTGGGGAAGATGAAGCTGAAGGGTTTGGGGTTGTCCCAGCCTTTCCTGCATGCTTGGAGGCAGCTGGATCTTTGAATGATATTCCTGGAGAACTGCAGGAATTGCAGGGCTGGGAATGCTGGGCTGAGCTCCCTGCTCAATCTCCTGTCTGCCTGTCTGTCTGTCTGTCTATCCACAGCCTTGCCTCTGCTAAGTGGGATTTATCCCTGTGCCAGCACTGGGTTTGCATTAGGGGGAAAAAAAAATCATAATCCACACGGACAAAGTTGCCTGAAATAGGCTTTACAAAGAGGCACTGGCTCCCCACAATGTAAAGAGTTTAAGCTCTCACATGATGGCTCAGGTTGTGCAATTCCTGCAGGAATCAGCTCTGGACAGCCCATTCAGGGGACAGCAGGACCCTGGGGAGCAGCTGCACGGAAAGCTCTGGGCTGTTAATTGGGGACTCCTTCCACAGGTAGAGGAAATAATGTGTTCAAAATAAAAATCCCAGCTCACAGAAGAAAGTCATTTAGAGCCACATTAATCCCAGTGTATGCCAGACCCTCTGAATAATCAAAAATTACTCTTGCTGGTCACAATTTTTTCTTGAGGAGGAACATCTGGGGATGTAAAATCCTTTTTTCCCTTGTTTATGTTTGTTTTCTTCAGGTACCTCTAATATTTTCTAGAAAAAACAGAAGCCTGGTATTACCTGGTTAGAAATCCTGCAAGCCTCAAACCATTCTGTCTGTATCTTCCACGTTTACTTAAAATTAATAGAAATTGAAGCAAAATTAGCCTTTTCCCCAGTACCCCATGGAATTTCTGAGCAGGTGCTATCACTGCTGAGCAAAGGTTAAGCAGGTTTTTGTCTGTCTTATTTATTAAACCAAATCTGAGAGAAGCTCCTGTACCCAAGGCAAACAAGATAAACCCTCAAATCCTGCAAAATATTCTCTCTGGGATTTGCTTCTTGCTGTGTGGGCCAAATACCATCTGGATTTCTCTCCTGCCCTCCACATAGAAAAATCAGCCTGAAAAAGCACTTTGACACCTTCCTCACTCTGGCCACGGGCTTGCAGTGTCCTCAGGGACTGATGCAAGATCCTGCCAAGGGCTGTTGCACCAGAAGAAACAGCAGGAATCAGTTGGCTCTGCCCTGTTTTCCCCCAAAATTGCAGATTCTTCTTCCCTTTTTTTTTTTTTTTTTTNCTGTTGCACCAGAAAAAACAGCAGGAATCAGTTGGCTCTGCCCTGTTTTCCCCCAAAATTGCAGATTCTTCTTCCTTTTTTTTTTTTTCTTTTTTTGGGGGGGGTGTAGGGGGGAAGGGACTTCCAGCCACGAGGCTGCTGAGTGCAGAGCTGTCTCAGGAATGGGAAGTTGTGCTGCAGAAGAAGATTCCCTCAGGAACAGAATTTATGGCAACTCTTGGATTTTCCCAGCTGCCTGTTGTGGCCTGCTCTCCACTGGGAAAAAGGCTCCAGCCTGGAGCCTTTGGATGCTGCAGCTCTGTTGATTCATGCAGGGGATTAGGCAGGGAAGGAGGCTTTCATTTGATTTTCCTTGGCTTTATTAAATGAATTCCAGCTTCTCTGTGGAGCTGCACACGCTGCTTTGTGTGCCACAGCCTCGCAGGCGCCAGGCCTGATCCTGCAAGGATCAGTGAGGGCAGATCTGCTCCAGCCTCGTTCCCCAAATCCTGCTGGGATGGGGATCCATCCCCTGAGGGGTGTGGGGGAGATTCTGAGAACACAACAAGGACAAAATGGATCTCAGGGGCGCTTGGCTCCAGCCAGGTGAGACAGAAACAGGACTTGGGAAGAGAAGTGGAATTGGAGACAAAGAGGGGAATTGGCCTGGAATGAAACAGGGATTTGATCCTACAAACAGGAAAGGGAAGGTCAGGAGGAGATTCCCTGCTGGGTGTGTGCTTTGGTGGTGGGCAGGAGGAAGAAATCCCTGTACACAGAACCCCAAAGGGGTGGTGGGAGGCACTGGGCCACAACCTTTGGATTGCAGCACGCTGGGAAGTGGAAGGTTCTGGGTAGAGCTGCTCAAAGGCCAACCCAGCCTGCCTGCAGCACCTGGGTGAAGTTCCCAGGTTTTCACCTGGGGCTGAAGGGATTTGTGAGGATGCAGGCAGAGCTTTGGCTGTGCCTGACTCACTGCCTCTCCCCAATAAAATCCACTGGCCTGTTCAAAGCTGCAGGGGATAAAGCTGAGGGATTTGGGAGGAATGAGCCCAGCACCAGCCCATGCCTGCCTCCAGCTGAGCCCTTCTGCAGGCAAGCCTGTGCCTGGGCAGAGCTGCAGCCTCTGCTCACAGTGCTCTGCATCACTGATTGGCGTGTTTGAATGATCACAGAGCATCACTGGTCCATGTGTTTGTGTGATTTTCACCAATTCCCTCCAATTAAACCTTCCTGGAGGTTCTCCAGTGGATGTCCCATGGGAGCAGTGCCACATGGAAGGACTCTCTGCCCTGTGTGGGCTGTGCAGACTCTTGATTCCATGGTGTCCTGAAATATCCAAAGTTTTTCATGGGCTGCCATCCCCATCCAGTGCCATAAGTGAGCAGGAGGTGCCTGTCCATGAAAGCACCATGAAAGAGGGCAGTGGGCAGCTGGTGTGCACAAACACATTCCCTGTGCCCTCCTCTTCCAGGGGCCTGTCCTGGACTCTCAGGGAAATTGTAGGGCAAAGCAGTTGTATAAAATCCAGGGCTTGGACTTCAATGATCCTTCTGGATTTCCTCCAACTCAGGATATTCTGGGACTCTTCCATGGGAGTATAACCCACCACTCCTGCTGGCTGCTGTGGGGTCAGCATGGAAGAGAGGAATGACCCCTCATGGACACCCTGCAGCCCACCAGCCCCAGGGACTCGGCCACCATCCCAATCCCAGTCCCAGTCCCAATCCCAACCCCTCCTGGGCTGCTTCTCCCCAGAATGTGCCAGTTTACCCTGTGGGAAGAGTGAAGCTGTGCTGGATGCCAGGAACCACCATAGAAACTCCGTTTGCACTCCCAGCAATGCCAGGCAGAGCTGCCCAGCAGGGAGCTGAGTAAATATTGGTTTTCCAATGGCATCTAATTCCCACCTGCCTCATCAGTGGGATGGATGGGCATGGTGGGTCAGGTTGTTGTTCATGTGGTCATCATGAAACCCCTGCTTTCTGTGCAGGCAGCACAGAAAAGCCCAGCTGTGACGTGCCCCTGACACCTGGGGCTGTGTGACTCTGTCTTTTTAGGAACAGAAATGACATCTCAGGTCAGGAAACCGAGGAGGTTATTTTCAGAGAAAACAGGATGGAAGCACTTAACTGAGGCTGCAGGTTCAAATTAGAGCTTTTCTTCAAAAACTGAGTCAGTGATAGAGAGATATGGGAAAATCACCTGTTACATCATGTCTGTAAAAACACCCTGAGACATGTTCAGGAGTGGATGTGATGTCATCTTTTAAAATCAAAATTGCCGGGGTTTGAATCCATCCAGGCAGTCAGGCAGCAGCAGTGTTGAGAGGAGGTGAGGGGCTCTAGATGACACTCTATGTTCTGCTAGAAGGAAAAGCAAAGTTTTATTTACATTTCACGGTCCCTAAATTGCCACCCATCCCTAGAGGTTCTGCTGACACTTTAGGGGTTCACAGGGAAGCATGAGAAAGGAAATTCAATATAATTTTAACCATGGGGAAGAGCAGTGCATGTCTCCTGCACTGAGCCCAGCACAGCAGCTCCTCCTCCTGCAGGTTAATGCTTTAGACAACATTCCTGCTCAGGAGAGTGGTTAACACACCCACTTGTACCTTTTTAAGCTGCTGAGAATGAACAAATATTTTCTTTCCTTTTGCAAAACCACAAGGAATCTTGCCAGGGTCATCGTTTCCTGAGGGTAAACGCTGAGCAAGATAAGAGATGTAAGGAGTTATCTCTAATGAGGGGCTCAGGGAACCAGAGCGAACTGGAGCAGAACTCACCAAATCCTCCCCAGTGCCTTGCTCTGACTGGTAAAGCCTTGTCAAGTGCCTTGACAGCAGCAGGTAGGGCAGGAAATCATCTGATCCCAAAGGCTGTCCCAGCCCCACCAGGAAAAGCAATGCCAATCAGTTGTAGAAAAACCTACCCACCCGTCAGGCCAGGGTCAGGGGGTTTCTGCGGAGATAAACCAGAATTAATGCCATCAGTGGCACTGTTGTCAGGGCTGGGGGAGGTAAAAATCAAACACTGAGGGTCAGGCCCTGTCCTTACCTCCTCAGCTGTGAAAGCTGGGCGTGGCAGGACAGGGAGAAATGATCCAGATCTTCCCACAGAACAGCTCGATTCCCTCTTTGACAGGGGCTTCGACACAGCTCTGGAAATTCCACAATCAGTCTCTTCTCATGTCTCACTGGAACTCAGTGATTTTTCTGTGATGTTTCAATTAAATCTTGTTCTGATAATATATAAAGAATCCTCCTCACCCTCCCTGTCACCAGATCACTCCCCCTGAACACAGCTAAGCCACTGAGCCCAGGTTCCTAAGGCTCCCTCAGGAAGTGACAGAGGAAAATTGAATGAGGGCATTTTATTCTGGATTGCAACAAAAGCCAGTGGGACACTAAACCCTGCCCTGCCCCAGCCTGGCTGTGTCTCACTGCCTGTTTCATCTGCCCCCAGCATTTCCTTCCCCATCTAAGGGAAACATCTCTAGAACATTCTCAGCCCTGTGAGGAAGGGTTTGTGCTGGGAACTGAGGGTTGGCTGTAAGATAACTTGATGTCAATACAGAATTTAAGGTTATCTTTAAGTGCATTTGTATCTGCTTTCTGAGGGCAAACAGTGCTGAGGTCTGTGGCCAGTCCTCTGCAGCACCCACTGCAGGCTCTGCTTGGAGATGGTGTATCCCAAAAAACAGCCCTGGGCTCTCTGGTTTATCCCAGAAAACAACTGTGGGCTGTGCAGGCACCTCATGGCAGAGGAGGTGTCCCTGAATGTGCTTGGACACGTTCTCAGCAAAAACATGGGATTAATAGTGGAAATACTTTCTCCACCACTGAATTCCTGAAGATGTCCTGAAGCTGCAGAAACTGAAATACAAAGGATTTCTCCATCTGAACATGCTTTGCTCACTGGAGAACACTTCTCTGCTGGCCTCCTGGAGCTGGGTTATCCACATCCCTGAGCCCAGAGCTGTGCCTGGAGCTGGGATATCTGCACCCCTGAATGAAGGGCAGTGCCTGGAGCTGGGATATCCACAGAGCTGTGCCTGGAGCCAGGATATCCACATCCCTGAGCCCAGGACAGTGCCTGGAGCCGGGATATCCGCATCCCTGAGCCCAGGGCTGTGCCTGGAGCCGGGATATCCGCACCCCTGAGCCCAGGGCAGTGCCTGGAGCCGGGATATCCGCATCCCTGAGCCCAGGGCTGTGCCTGGAGCTGATGCAAGCGCATCCCTGAGCACAGAGCTGTGCCTGGAGCCGGGATATCCACATCCCTGAGCCCCGGGCAGTGCCTGGAGCCGGGATATCCGCATCCCTGAGCCCAGGGCTGTGCCTGGAGCCGGGATATCCGCATCCCTGAGCACAGAGCTGTGCCTGGAGCCGGGATATCCACATCCCTGAGCCCCGGGCAGTGCCTGGAGCCGGGATATCCGCATCCCTGAGCCCAGGGCTGTGCCTGGAGCCGGGATATCCGCATCCCTGAGCCCCGGGCAGTGCCTGGAGCCGGGATATCCGCATCCCTGAGCCCAGGGCAGTGCCTGGAGCCGGGATATCCACAGAGCTGTGCCTGGAGCCGGGATATCCGCATCCCTGAGCCCAGGGCTGTGCCTGGAGCTGGGATATCCGCACCCCTGAGCCCAGGGCAGTGCCTGGAGCCGGGATATCCGCATCCCTGAGTGCCGAGCCCTGCTCAGAGCTGATGCAAGGCCGGGCCGGGTGTTGCAGCAGCAGCAGCAGCAGCAGCGGGGCTGCACTGGCGCTGACACCTCGTGGGGCTCCGCAGCCACTGCAGCCTGACTCCACTCAAGCCCGGGTTGCATCAGACTCCGAATTTGAATATTGGCGAGGAAAAATGCTCACCAATAATAATAAGGACAGTGGATTTTAAGGTGTTTTGGGCTGCTTTGCTCTCTGAGCAATATGATCTCACTGGCCAGGACTCGCTTCTCACTTCTCACCCCTGATTTTCCAGGGTTTCCTTTTACTCACTTCATTTCTCTCAGGTTCACCCAATTATTTCTTTAGAAATCTCAGAGTGGGTTCAGAGATACGGGGTTGAGACCCAGGTTGTGCCCCTGGACCTACAAACCCCTGACCCAGGTGAGCCAGGGTCCTGTGTAATGACACTGACATTGAAGAGCTTCTGGGTCAGCTTGGGACATAAATAAGTGGAAAAATATCAAAACTTGTTCATCAGCAAATTGGGAACAGAGCAAAACAAGGCTGGTGACAGGTAAGGAAAAGCAGTTTCAGCTGGTATCAGCTGGATCCATCCCTGATATTGTGAGCCCTGCTTGCCCAGGAAGATTAAGCATCTCTAAAGAAGCTTAGGTAGCCTAATTAATGGTTCACCAGCCTAATTAATGAAGATCCGGGACAGACATAAAGACAGTGTAAGATTTGTGCTTTCTCATCGGCAGGAGCAGATTGATGGGGGTCAGTGTCCTGGAAAATGTGACAAGAGCTGGACAGAGCCTTTGGGAGCAGCTGCTGGAGCATTTCCTGATGCTGGAGCATCAGGAGCGGCTTCGCTTCTGGGCTGGCAAATCCCGTCACAGCTCAGTGACAGCACGGACACACCCACAACACCCCCACCAAAGCTGCTCTGATGAAACAAGGGCAGCGAAGCCCAGGCCTGCTGCAATCCCTGGTGTCCGATAAAGGACAAGCAAAGGAGGGCAGTGACATGAGCAGAGAAATTTGGCTGCTCCACGAGGAAGTTGGCTGGAATAGCATAGAAACGGCCATTCCTCCATGAGCCCCTTCCTCCTGTGCTTACTCACATGTGAGCACACACGTGTGCTGGGATTGAGTCACCAGAGCCTTTTCCTGAAGGGAATTTGGGGATTTGGGTGCTTTTGAGGGTGGGGATATGTGGAAGTGTATAAGCAGTGGGAGCAGAACCCTCTCATGTGGCAGCTGCTCCTGGGGAACAGCTGAAATAATTCCACCATCTCCCTGCTCTGGCATGGAAGGTGCTCCATGCAGGATCCCAGCACAGTCAGCGTTCCCTCAGCACCCTCAGAGACAGGGCCTGCTTTACACAAACCAGAAATTCTGTATTTCCCCCAGTCCATAACCAGTTAAAACCAGAGATCAGAGAGGGGGGAGTCTCAGGCTCCTTTCCTCTGACATTCTCATTCATTTGCTCCATTTTTCCTCTCAAAAAGTGCAGAAACCCCAAGGCAATCCTACCAGAATGGCAAAAGTAAGGGCTCAGATCACGGCTTTCACAGCCTCACGGGGAATTTTTGGCCTCAAGCCTGGCACTGTGCTGATGGATTTAGATGGATGTCCCTTGGGACGTGTATCTGGATAGAGCCACGCTTTGTACTTCCCCCAGGGGAAGCCTCTGCCTTCCTTGGCTTCCTCTGTTCTCAAGATATTAAAGCACCGATTTCCAAACAGAAAATCCAGGAAGCCAATTCAATGGCTGGGAGATTTTATCAGCTCCTGGTTATAAATGAGCCTTGAATGGAGCAGCAGCCACCTGCCAGCTCCCAGTCCAGCTCCACGTTCTCCTGGCATAAGCAGGGAATGAGGGGCCTCTGCTGGACTGTCTGCACAGCCAGGAGAAAAACCAAGAATTCCCAATTTTTTTCAAAGTGAGCCCTGGTTATGGACAGACCTTTGTTCCTCAGCTGGATTTGCCTTTGGAGATGACCGACTCTGGCTGTCACCACAGCCTGGAGGCACATTTTGGGTGGATTTCTCCCTATTTTATCTGTGTGGAGGAGGAAAATTGCAGCCTGGGCCTGGAGACCAAAGGTTATTTTGACTCATCATGTGAAGTTTTCCTGCATGAAGCTGCTTACAGTGAAGACAAGAAGAAATGAGCTCAGGATTTGCCAGGGCAGGTTTAGATTGGATACTGGGGATGTTTTTTCATGGAAAGGGCTGTCAAGCCCTGGGCAGTGGTGAAGTCCTTACACCTGGAATTGTGTAACAGCCATGTAGATGTGGCACTTGGGGACATGGCTGGTAGTGAATGGCAGTGCTGCTTTGATGATCTTAAAGGCCTGTTCCAACCTTAATTATTCCATGATTTTCTGGGTTTTTCACCACCCAGCAGTGAAAGAAAATCATTTTTCTTGGGCATCCTGGCACATCCCAGGCACTCAGAGCCCTGGCTCTGCTGAACTTCTCCAACACCCTCGTGTTCCAGGTGTCACTGCTGGGAATTTGTGTTCTCTGGCAGTGCTCCCAGTCCCCACCAGCATCATTTGACTCCCCATCCCTGGCAGTGCCCAAGGCCAGGCTGGACAGGGCTTGGAGCAACCTGGGATGGTGGAAGGTGTCCCTGGCCATGGCAGGGGGTGGGATGGGATGGTTTTTAAGATCTCTTCCGACAAAACCATTCGGTGATTCTATAAAACACTCCCCCATCAGCAGCCCCACAGCTCTCTCTGTTTGCCGGGCTTATCTTTATCCTCCTCTTTCCATACAGACAGAGGCAGAGCTCTCCAACACCAGCAATTCCAACCATTGCAATGCTTTTTTGGTTGATTTAGTTCCTGTGCTGTCAGCATGTCCTCCCGCTTAATCTGTGGCATTAATTCCTTCCTTGCTACTGGCTTCAGAAAGCATTAACAAGGGAAAAATAAATCAAGTGTTAGAGCACAAAGAAGACTTGTGGGAAAAAGCTTTTGAGCCTTTTCTGAGGCTCTTATGCCTGTTATTCTTTACTTTGCTGATACAGCTGGATTTACCATCCTGTTGAATGAGCATATTCCAGACTATAAAAAAATAACAAAGTCGAACCACGTGGGCTTTGTATAGGTCAGGGCTGGAGAGGGGCTGCCAGAGACAACAGCACAGGGCGACTTCAGAGCACGAAAAGTGCAAACACAGCCAAAGAGCAGCTCATGCTCCTCCAAACAAAGCAGGGACCAAACCTGAGACACAACAGAAACGAGCGTGGGACATCTGGGCGTGGGAGCTCTGTGTGTGTGTGTGCCCCAGCTCGGAGCCACAGCTGTCTGCCAGCTGTGTGCAGATGTTGGTGAGACTGTGGGAACACAGAGTGGCCTCTCCCATCCTGGGTGATGGGAAGCTTGTGGAAAGAGCTCACCTAAGTCAGTGCTGGAGTTTCAGGTCATGTTGGTGCTCTCAGGTCTTTAGTCTCATCTTTACCCTCATCCTTCTGAGGAAGACTCATCCCTGAAGTCAGCATTGTGGACACAGCAACTCCTGGGCTGAATTCCCCGAGGAGTTCCAGCCCTGTTTCACGCTCCTGTGGTGCTCTGCATTTTCACAGAGCAGCGCAGAGCTTTGCTTGTCCCCCCATCCTCCTTTCTCACATCCCCCGGGGGAAGCTGCACTGGGGAGTTCAAGAGATCAGAGAACTCACATCAGCAATGTCCTGTCCCACGTGGGAGCCAGCTCTGAATGACCCCATCCCAAACTGCACCAGAAACATGGAAATAAAAGGTGAGAGAGCAATCTGAGCTCGGAGAATCTCTGAACTTATGGAAATAACCATGAAGGATGAAGAACCAAAAGGGGGTGAGTGGAGCTGGGCGTGCAGGAAGTGAAAAACTTCTCGCTCCCTCAGCAGGTGATGACTTTGAGGGTTAATTTCCTAAAAATGCAGCTTTTATTTCAAAGCCTCCCTAGAAAGTGCTGGAAGAGCTGGACCCAGAGGAATTGTTGACCTGTAGACACCAGGAGGGGACGTGTTTTCACACGCTGATGTCTTTTTGAAGTTGAAGCCCAAGGAGCAGCAGGGAAACTTCCGAGTCCGTTTGCAGCGCCAGGGAACTCGGCAGAGCTCCCACATCTGGGAATTGCAATTGTCCCATTCCCGGTGCCTCCGTAGTTTCTGTTCCCCTTCCTGCACATGAACACAGACACGCTGCAGCTCGAGCTGGAACCACAGTGTTTGCAGAACAAACAGAAAAACAAAGTGCTGCTCATGGTGTGCATTGTCTGCAGCTTCAAAATAACTTTCCCAGCTCTTCCCTCTGTGTTTTTCCCTGATCCCAGTTCAAGAGTAGGTGGATGCTCACAGCAAAGGATCCACCCTGCAATTCCATGGTACGTGCTGGATGTTTGGGATAACTCAGTAGGTGTTGATATGTACCTTAGTGGAGATCCTTGCTGGTTTGGGGTGGTGAAAACCACCCTGCTTCCAAGAAATGAGGGGTTTTGTAAAAAATATAATGATTTTATTCCTTCTGCTCTGCAAGAAACAATAATGGTGGTGATTTTGATGTGCAGTGGGATGAACTTGCAGCTAAAAGATGCATTTCAACCCCTATTTACACCCTTAGGTGTTCAAAGAACATATTTTCCCAGGAATTTTTCCCTGGGCTCAGCAATTCTGTGTGAAATACCACATAAATCATCATTATTCCTTCTCCACCACTGAGGGAAAAAGCAGCTGCCTGGCATTCCCTGACAGTGCCTGTACTTCTTTTGGCTGTCCAACAACTCAGGATTTGGAGAGTGGCCTGGATAAAACCCATTCCCAAAGGTCTGCAGCTGGAAATGAAAACACCTGTACAGTTCCCTAATCCCTGGGGAATTCTGCCCGTGGTTTAATTTTATTTATTTCTGCACAGGGCCTCCCTCAGGCCTGGCTCATGTCTCAGGTGATGGAATTACAGAATCCCTGGATCACTGAGGGTGGAAAAGAGCTCCAGGATCATCGAATCCAACTTGTGACCCATGCCCACCTTGTCCCCAGCTCAGAGCACTGAGTGCCACCTCCTGAATTCCTGGGACACTTCCAGGGATGGGCACTCCAACCCTCCCTGGGCATCCCCTGACAATGTTTAACCACCCTTTCTGTGAAGAAATTCCTCCTAATCACAGAATCATGGAATATTAAGGGCTGGAAGGGACCAGCCCAAGGTAAGACCACCTGGAGCAGGTGACACAGGAACGCGTCCAGGTGGGTTTGGGATGGCTCTGGAGAAGAAGACTCCATAGCCTCCCTGGGCAGCTGTGCCAGGGCTCTGGCACCCTCACGCTGAGGTGGAACTTGTGGTTTAGTTCATGTCCATTGCTGTTTGTCCTGTGCCCGGGCACCACGGAACAGAACCTGACCCTCCCCTCGAGACATGTCCTTGCCTCCCCTCCCCTGAGGGGGGGCCATTTTGTGTGAGGGGAGGGGGCCATTTTGTGGGCTCCACGTTCTCCTCAGGGCGGGCATCAACCCCAACGTGTCCAGGCCGTGCCAGGGCTGTGCGGGCAGTGCCGGCCGGTGTGCGGGGGCTGCACTGATCCCTCTCCCCGGCCTTGCGGGGCTCCTGAAGCCGGCTCGGAGCGGCCGCGGCCCCGCGGAGCTCTCGCAGCGCTCCCTGAGGGCGGGCGGCCGCCATGTGTCCTCCGGGCCGGCAGGGGGCGCTGCCGCGCGGCACAGGCAGCGGCCGCATCCCGGTGTGATTCCGGGGTATCCCGGCCCGGCGTGATCCCGGCGTGATCCCGCTGCGATCCCGGGCTATCCCGGTGTGGTCCCGGGGTATCCCGGTGTGATCCCGGGGTATCCCGGCCAGTCACGCTGTGATCCCGACGTGATCCCGGGGCATAGCGGCCCGGCCCGGTGTGATCTCGGTGTGATCGCGGGGTATCCGGACTCCGTCGCGCTGTGATCCCGCTGGAATCCCGGTGTGATCCCGGGGTATCCCGGCCGCGGCCCGCTGTGGTCGCGTCCCGACCCGGTCCCGCTGTTATCCCGCTGTGATCCCGGCGTATCCCGACCCCGTCCCGCTGTGATCCCGCTGGAATCCCCGGGTATCCCGTCCCCGCCGCCATGGGGAAGAAGGGGAAGCGCGACAAGAAGGGGAAAGGGGCCGAGAAGACGCTGGCGAAGATGGAGAAGAAGGTGTCCCGCAGAGCCAAGAAGGAGGAGGTGATGGGCGCCAGGGAGGGCCGCCCTGAGGGCAGGGGAAGCTTGAGGACCGGGCTGGGAGCAAAGCAGCGAATCCAAAGGGCTGCCCAGGGAAAGGGAAGGATAGAATGGGTTGGAAGGGACTCACATGGATCATCCCGTGCAGCTCCCGGCCCTGCGAAGGTTCCACACCAATCCCACCGTGTGCCTGAGGGCGTTGTCCAAACCTCCTTGAAGCTGGACTTCAGGGATGCCCCTGGATCCCTGGGAGTGTTCCAGGCCAGGTTGGACAGGACTTGGAGCACTGTGGAAGGTGTCCTGCCCATAGCAGAGTGTGGGACTGGGTGAGATTTAAGGTCCCTCATTCTCTGATTCTAAGCAGAATCTTGCTTAAATCCCCTACGATCCCTTGAGTGTGACAGCAGAGGTAAAAGAAAGAGAGGAAAACACAGTTTAAGGCTCTTTCTTGCTTTCCATCCCCTTCATCCTTCTGATCTTAACAGCAAATGAGAACCTTTGTTTCTCACACTCCTAGAGGGGCTGCTTGTGTTTAAGCCTCAAAGCAGTGACTTTTCCCTGGTAAAAACGTGGTGTTAATGGTCTAATTCAAAGCTTCCAGGCATGGAAAGCGCCCCTGTAGACATC